>CM041778.1:184202042-184251781 GCA_023374045.1 Limonium bicolor | reverse complement strand
TGCAGTCCGTCCGGGTATAATTTTGGTGCGGCGCATGGTTGGCACCCAGTCAGCAGTCCAGTCAGCTGCTGACTAGGTTATTTTTTATTATATTAACTTTAAATTATTGTATCTTTTAAAATATAAGTCTAAAATATAAAAAAATTATATCATTGTTCATCTAAATTCAAGCTCTTCAAAACAAGACCAAACATGAATATATTTTGAGACTTTAAAAATTTATATTAATTACATGTATATATATATCAATGAGACTTATGATTCATAACATCATTTTAGTGTATCATAATATCACTTTTAATGAATCATAATATCAAAATTAATGAAATCATATCTTCATTGTAGTGTATCAGTAAACATATAAGAATAAATTTTTTACGCAATACAACATAAAATAATATTTGATGTATGAAAAATATGCGATTCGCCATATGAGGTTTAAAATACACCATACAACAATAATAATATACTACAAAACAATAATAATTTTTATCGGTTCCAAAATTTGTTATCTATGTCACCACTTATTAGTTAATGAATCATAATATCAATTTTAATGAATCATAATATCAATATTAATGAATCATATCTTCATTTTAGTGTATCATCGCAAACATATAAGAATAAAAAAATTGACACAATAATACAACATAAAATAATATTTGGCATGTATGAAAAATACGTGATTCGTCATATAAGTTTTAAAATACATCATACAATAATAATAATACACTACAAAATAATAATGATTTTTATCGGTTCCAAAGTTTATTATCTAATTCACCACTTATTAGTCAAGAATCATAATATTATTTTAATGAAACATAATATCAAAATTAGTGAATCATATCTTCATTTAAGTCTATCATCGTAAACATAAAAAAATAAAAATTGCAGACAAAATAAGCACAAAAAACATTTGGTACGTAAGAAAAATACATGATTCATCATATAAGGATTAAAATACACCATACAATAATAATAATACACTACAAAATAATATGATTTTTATAGGGTTCGAAATTTGTAATTTAGTTCACCACTTTTTACTTAATAAATGATAATATCAACTTTAATGAATCATAATATCAAAATTAATGAATCATATTATCATTTTAGTGTATTATCATACACATGTAAAATATTTTTTAAAAAAGTTGTCAAAACATATTCATGACTGGTCTTGTTTTGAAGAGCTTGAATTTAGGTGAACAGTGGTATAATTTTATTTTTTCATTTTGGACTTATATATTAAAAGTTAAAACAATTAAAGTTAATATAGTAAAAAAACAATCCAGTCAGCAAAGCAGTCCAGTCAGCAGCTGACTGGACTGCCAAGTGTATAGGCCGTACCATTAACGGTGCACGCTGACCGTGTGTTCGAATTTGCGTATATATATAACAACAAGTATTCAACAGCAAAACAAGCATCGTGAAAAGGAAGAAATTAGCATGCTATATACATAGACAACAAAAATGACTTGTTCTAGTACAACAACAAACTTCAATATTAATGCATACTTGGTATCTGCCCAAAGCTAAAAATATCTTTTATCCAATAACAACTACTGAACTCTAAATATAGAAAAGACTAACACATAATGATGACACAATCAACCTTAAATGATAAAACAAATCTTAAAGAGAGAATAATAAATATATATATTTATGAATATAAAAAAATAAATGGATACCCGAGCTCAAGGGTTGAAAAGGTACAACCCAAACCCAACCCATGTATACTTAAGTTAATCCTAACCCAACTCATTTATTCAACGAGTTGAAAAACTCAACCCAATCTGCTATAAACGGGTTAGTTTTAGGTCGGATTGGTGGGTTGGACTCATTGTGCCAGGTCTAATTATAATGCTCTTTATTGCCCCTAGAGTAAGTTTTCTTTATCAGATAAAAAAACTAACTTTCACACGCCATTATTTTTTTTTTTTATTTGGGTAATTCGGTATGGTAATTTCTTGGCTACATCCAAATGTACATGTACATTTGTTCTATAAAAATTGTACAATTAGTAATTAAATACAAATTGTACGGATGTATATGTAAAGTTATATATTGAATTCTAATATTATTGAAATTCTACTAGATGTACATACTAACTTCTTAAACTGTACAATAAGCTTATAACAAAACTTGTACTTTTACACTATACAAAATGTACAGTTTGTAATGTAGCCAAAGATAGCTACATATGCTTGCAGCCAAGAATGATTGTTTGGTATATCCATGCATGCCCGATTCTCCACTTTTTAAATCTTTCATCTCCTGATATCGGAAGGTAGGGTATCATTGTACTAAAATGTAATGCTCTACTGGGTGAAACTTTGAATAATTCATTGAAAATCAGTCCTTATGTTATAGAGTAAGTAGCCATAAACATAAAGTAGTAATCTCTTGCCATAGATATGTGCAAATCTTGAAAAAATAGATTGTTAGAGTAGTAATCTTGCCATAGATATATGCAATCTTGCCATAGACATAAAAGTAGTATCAAGATGCATGATTGAATTGAAGCCTTATGTTCTAAAGGGTGAAATGAAGAACAATTCATTATAAACTGGTTCTAGTGTGTTTGGGTAGGTGATCATAAACATAAAGTACTAATCTCCTACATGGATATGTGAATATCTTGGAAGAAAATAGATTGTTAAAATTAAATTTAAAATACGAAGATGGCTGATTGACTTGGTAGAAAATAGGAGGTTTCCATTCATTTATTACAGTTATAAGTTGAAAAATCTAGATTTGAATACAAGCACACACACACACACACACTCACAAATTCACTTATAATTCTATATGAATTCCTCATTATCATAGAAACCCTCTCGATGTATCAGCTCTGAGGAGCTACAATTCCTGAATAGATATGAACCTTTCTATTCGGCATTCCATGAAGATAATGGAGGAGTCTCTGAATCTTGGAAGGTAGTGGAAGTACCACCATATTTATCACCCTTAACCGCATCAGTTGATGCAAGGGTTTCCAATTCATTCAACTCCTCTTTTGATAGTTCTACAAAAAATGCTCCAACATTCTTGTCAAAGTTAACAAACTTAGTGGTTCCAGGGATAGGACACACATCATCTCCTCAATGATGAACCCAAGCAAGGGCTAGTTGTGCAGTGGTGCACCCTTTCTTTTCAGCTATCTCGCTAACCCTCTCAAACAAGCGCTTGTTATGTTCCAAAATTTCAGCTTAAAACCTTGGCAACATCTGTTCTCAAAGAAATTTAGATCACCAGGTCAATTGTATATCCTGATACTTCATTAGTTTGTTATTAGATGAACTTAGTGATGATATTATGATCAAAATAGATAGCCATAGGATTATTCCACATATAGTCCACATGAGATTATTATAAACCTGTTTGTAGTCATCCTTGGCCATGTTCTCAACCACGGAGGGTCCATAGGAGAAGAATCCCCAACCTAGAGGACTGTATGTGTAACACCCGACCGGTAATCACACAATTATCTCTTAACCCGTCTCAATTAACAACAACAATGCAGCGGAATTCAAACTATAACCGGTGGGTGATACATGCCGTTAGTCACCCACGTGACTAATAAGGCCAAATCCAATACAACAACTCAAATACATTATCGGTCTGATGGATTACTATACGGATTACTACAACCAAATTATACATTCCATTACTTGATCAAATCTCAACCAAATACAAACTTCATTCCCATATTATACAATACAACTTCAATTATATATGATCAATACCGAGTATCTACTACAATTCCCAAACTTGTTGACCACATGTCGGTCTTACAATTCCATAATACAAAACAAATACAACTTCTTAAACAACTACCCATGCTCACATGACAACCCGTCCTACACTCGAATGGTATTCGGCTTCAATGTTCCTGTAAAATAAAAACGATGCCCCTAGGGGCTCATCAAATTGCTGCATATGAAATCCGTATACCCCGCGTGCTAACAAGGGTACGCCGACTACTTTGGTCGAGAACCTGTGGTTCATTTTAATTCAAACAACATGCAAGGCAACAATACATTATATATGTATATTGGCACAATCAAGGTTCAACATAGAGTACAAACACAAACACACACATCAGGAGATTAGTTAAATATATACTATACTTAAGCCTTGAGGGTTTTACCTCACTATACCATGATCAATTACTCATTGTCTTACCCACCCTCTTGGGGTTCTCTTACTCACATTCTTTACTCACAACCTCAAGCAAGTTCTACAATACTCAACTCAATTCTCCACTCAAACTCAATTTCTTAAGTCTCTCAAGTCTCAACTCAATTCTCAATACTCAACTCAAGTTCACAATTCAAATTCTCAATACTCAAGGGCATCTTTTAAGTCTTTGCCCATGACCCCGGGCAGAGTCATACACAAGACTCACCACCGGGCTTACAAATACAAATGGAGCTATAAAATTAGCTCCCCAAATTCTCAAATGTCCAGTTCTCTACCGGACTACTCAAATTCCGACGGCTCCTCTTCGGAGTCATTTCATAATCTCATCGATTAGCTAGAGGTGTAACACCCCTACCATTAATACAGTGCTTACCGTCCAATCTCCTTACATATCAGATACACGCAGCGGATATATACTTACATACAATGGGTGATACAATGCCGTTAGTCACCTACGTGACTAACAAGGCTACTACATCTATATACAGCATCGGTCTGATGGACCGGAAATCTACCATACATTATCCGTTTACCAAATACTACCACAATCTTCATTCAATACAAACTCCAAGTACAATACAATATGATCTACATACCGAGTTACTAAGATCCTTATACAAGTATACTACCTCACCAAGTTCATACATCTCTAAGAGTCTACATCTACCCATTTCCTCACAACTACTTACTTTCTATGTACAAGGGTGTGCCTCCGGTTCTTCCTTGGCCATATTCGCTTCGGTACCTGCACACTAAAAAATGTCCCCCGAAGGGGTCAGCTTTCGCCGAGCATGATAACCGCATACCCCGCGTACTAGTGAGGGTACGCCGACCACTTGGTCGAATACATGCGGTTCGTTTTCATACAAACATACATGCATACATGCTCTTATACACGATACAAGACTACTCACACAACGTACATACATACAATTCAGTTCATACAAGGGATACGATATAAACCAACCAATACATACTTACCTCTTCCCGAATTACACACACACATCTCATGCACAATATACAATATTGTTAGCTTCATTGGTCCACCCGGGTTAATCGGGTGGAGATTACTCTTTTACTCGTTACTTCATACATACGCATACATACTCATACATACTTACGGATCCATACTTACTTACTCTTACTCTTACTCAAGTTAAGTCGTCGGGACCTCCGGCCCTGGGGACTACTCCGTCCCACCTCCGGGATTTACTTGACTCACCAATCCGGGATGCTACCCATTTAAGGGATTTGGGCCGCGGACCAGTTAAGAGTCAGGAATTGCAGCCAACCTCTTGTGACTCCGCATCCTCATGGCCGAAGCTATATCGGACTTCTACTCATTCCGGTTTACTCACTTAAGTTAGGAGTTAGGTAGTTAGGAATTAGCACAAGTCAACATTCAAGCCACAATAATACGATACACATATACACATCACGAGTAAATACATTACACAGTACAATACATCGAATACCATTCATCATCATTCATACATTTCATGAATTATACAAACTAGTGTTCGACAAATATCAAGAACATGTCAAGCAAGTAGTGCAATATAGTCCGATTCATGCATTTATCTTATTAGGTGATCAAATAAGCACACAAATCGGGGTAACCAGATTAGGATACAGGGCATGAAGAAATCATACCTTTCACCGTTGTACTTGTATCCCAACGTTCCTCCGGTATTCACAATTCAAATCCTATGATATACATACAACCGAATAATTAATCTAACTATCATTAATTTAATTCGGTTACCCTCACGCTTTCTAACTCATACTTACTAAGTCTTCACATCCTTATACTTACATTTTATTTACTTACTTTTAATTACTTAACAATGGTTTACTTACATATATAGGCACGTATGTATAGGTGGGTATACATGTACATACATACATATACTAACCATAGTCTTATAGTTTTTTTTTTGTAAGTTTTGACCCGACCGAACTTGCGACCGACCTTGCAAGTTCGGTCCGAGTCAGTAGGTTACATCGGGTGAAAATTCCAGGGCCGACCGACCTTGCAAGTCCGGTCCCAAGGTCGGTCCATTCCAGTAAGTTACTTAACGGAAAATTTTAGCCCGACCGACCTTGCAAGTCCGGTCGCAAGGTCGGTCCATTCCAGTAGCTTGCTCGACGGAAATTTTTCTGGCCGACCGAACTTGCATGTCCGGTCGCAAGTCCGGTCGATTCCAGTAGGTTACAGACGGGAGAATTTTTTTCTGGTCCGACCGAACTTGCAAGTCCGGTCGCAAGTCCGGTCGATTCCAGAAGCTTTCCCGTCTTTGTAAATCTGGGCTCGACCGACCTTGCAAGTTCGGTCCTAAGGTCGGTCCGGCCCAGTATTTGCATTTTAATTTCTGTTTTCAGTTCTAACCTTTACCCATTGTTTCCCCAATCTTCCCACATGTAATCCCACATGTTTTAACACTACCTAGGCCCTCAAAATTGCCTTAGTTCATCCCCCAAACCTACTACTCAATTCTACCTTCACCTACACATTTTTCCTTACTCCTTCTCAACACTTACACTAGTTCTTACTCCTCTAATGCAACAGATTTTTGTTGCCACTTCTACCACTCAATACTCCCTCTATCAATGTCACTCCTAGCATCCCAAATACATCTCCTATTACCATGCCAATTCATTTCTAAGCAATTATACCACCTATGCCCAAGTCCAACATTCTTTTTACCAATTCTTGCACACTAATCTTTCCTAGTTCTTCTATACAATTTGATACCCCTTTGCTACAGATTTTGGTTCCTACTTCCTCCATACATAATTTCCTCTCCTAATGTCATCTCCAAGGCCTACAATGCATTGTCTCACCTCTTCAAGTCCAACACTCATTCCCTAGGTCAAGTACATAAGTTCTCCTAGTTCCTCCAATACCATTCAACAACCCTTGCTACAGATTTTACATTCTTTCATTCTCTTACCACAACTACTACTCATAGTCATTAGACATCTCTACTTACTCCAATACACCCTTGGTTTTGCCATTCACCAATTCATCCCTACATGTACATATTCCTACCAAAATTTTGCCATAGTCCCTCTACATTTCTTACTTCTCCACATATGTGTTTTCTCATCCAACTCATTCCTAATCTAGCCAAACCACAAGGGTTCTACCAGCACACATACAAAATCTTAGTACACCATTACTTCCTCAATCCACATTACTAATGCACATACACAATACACTTGGCTCTAAGGCCCACAATTCACATACTAGTTCACAAATACTCAAACTTCCTCAATTACATTACTAATACATTATTTGGTTTCTTTAGATTGGTTTACCCATTCCCATTACTCTAATGCACTAAAATTTAACATTAGTAAAGAGCTCTTACCTTGAGCTTATAATTCCTTCTTTCTTTCTCATTTCTCCTCCTTCTTCCTTTCTTGCCCAAATCGGCCATGTGGGGGAATGGAGTTGCCAAACTCCATTCCCATCACCCAATGAACACAAAACACTATAATTAATATACTAATCCCTTAAATTAATGTCAATTCATTGAAGTGTTTGAAATGAAATTTCTAGGGTTTACCTTTGGAGAGTTTTAGAAGGGGTTTTAGCCCTTGGTTCAAGAAGGTGAATCCACCACCATTGCTAGGTTGATATTTTGCTCAAAAGAGAGAGAAAACAAGGTATTACATATGGGTAAAATCGGTTATGAAAGGAAGGTGGAGAGAACATGAGTTTTTCATGTAGATTTTTACCTTGTTGGAAAGAGGAGACTCCAAGCTCCATAATGGTGTGCTTTTCTCTTCAAATGGGGAAAACCCATGGAGATGAAACTCATCCTTTTCGAATTTTGAAAAGAGGGAAATGTAGAGGAGAATGAGGGGAGTTCAAATATGTAATTATTTTTGAGTTTGGAGCTTACATGAGGATGGAGCATGAGGTAGAAGGTGGAGTTGCCATGGGAGCTTCTTGAAGCTCTAAAAATCGCAGCCACAAGGGAGAAGAAGAGGGGGAGTACGATGAGGAAGGAGGGAATGGGAGAGAGAGAATAGAAAAGTGAGGTGAGAGAGTAGATAGATAAAGTAGCTTTTACTTTATTGTTTTTCTTTGCTTTTTGGCTCTCTTATTAGTTAGCTAGTTACATGTGTGTGTGAGGGAGTTGTTTGACAGATAAAAACCGGCCCCCCTACAGTTATACCAGCTGGAGCGTTTTTCGTCTTTTACAGAAAACGCTCGTTATTTTACCCGGTTTAGGTACTGTTCACTAACCGGGTCCGTTTTCCGGAATTTTCTCGTTTATTATTTTTATTAGTTATTAAGCTTCCATAAATGCTTAATAATATTATTTAATGATTTATAATTTTTACGGGTCCGTTTGACCACTTAAAGTCACGTTTCCGGGTTTTCTCGAAAAACGTGCTCTAAAGCTCTATTAGCGTTTTAATTCATTATTTGGATCCGTTTTCTTCGGGAGTTGTTCCCATATATTGTTTAGGCCTTATTAAGCCTTTAGAATCCATATAATACGCTAACCGAGGTCTCATACCTCCTATGGTTATTTAACGCTTATTTAGCGTTTTTCGCCTTTTAAGCGTTTCTTTATTTCTTTTGGATTTATTTTTCCTTACTGTTATTAATTAGGTACCATTAGGCCCTTAAATACGTATTAAGTTAATTTTAATCCCTGTATTTAAGTTCGGGGTATTTCAATCTACCCCCCTTAAGAAACTTTGTCCTCAAAGTTGTTCGCGGTTATGGGATTACTATACTTACTCCTTTATACTTGCCTAGTGCCAAAGTCATACATCCTTCCTCCTTACAATTCCCAAAATCCCTCAAGGTTCCTACATACCATACTATACCAATATACAATAGTTACTCCAATCCGCACTACTACTAACTATCCGGTTCCTCATTACAGAGTTCATACATACATACAGTGCAAAGCTATCCCCAAAGCAATGCAATACACATACAATCCCGCAGGCACTCAGGTCATCTCGACACAGGACTCCTCTATGTCCTGCTGCCCTTGGAATAATACCATATGCTACACTACTATCTTCTCCGGTATAAGCTTCTAGCCAAATCCTTATTCTCAGTCTAAGGAAAAATCCTTCCCAACAGCTAATTAGAAATCTTTCTAAAGCATCCAACTCCAAGTTCCAATTTATATTCACTTCTATCCTATGTGTGATTCTTGTGACCACTTGAGGGGAGCTTCGAGGATCATTCGACCCTGATGTGATCAGCATCAGTGTTGAACTATCTTTCCACCCCAATTTGTGTTCGGTTTCCCTTGATCTGATCAGGATCAAGTTCGACTTCCCACATCAGGTTCAACCAAGCAATTAATTCAATTATTTCCATGTTTTATCTTTTTACTCTTCCTAGTCATTCATACATCTCCAAAGGATGGAATCAGTCCATCAATCATCCTCACTCTATTTCCCAAATGCTTTACTCCATGGTTCAATCCTAGTGCTCATTTCCTCAACCTTCACTACTTCCATCCATTACTCACCATCATATCCTATATTCTAACTAAGGAATACTACCTTTATAAGATTTAATTGACTACAATTGTTTCAAATATTTTACTTACGATTCCACTACTCATAAACTTCATTCATCTACTATCCTCCTTCATTTCGTACTACTTCTTCAAAGGTTACAATACTTGTGGAGCTCCGTCCACTACTCATTACTTTTCTTTTACTAATACTCTTACACTGGTGTTACAAGATAGGTACATTCCTCCTATGGTATTTGCATGTTTAATGCCTAGTTACCATAATTACAATATGAATGAGTACTTATGTTTATTTAACATAGTACCAATCATCAATTTGATTCTCATTTGTGCTATGCACATTACGGTTTAAGTGTTTTATTCATAAAACTTACATTAAGCGGTTTTCGCTCTACCCCCCTTAAAAGGGATTACGCCCACGTAATCTACCATATGTTATTATTATTAGACATTGGTTTAATCAGTTTGGGCAAACTGAAGCGTTTAGCTTCACTACGGTATACTATAGAATATGCTCTGGTCAAAGGGTCTTAACCATACCAATGGTTTAGTCTTTGCACCAAGAATTCCTATATGAGTTTATCTAACTCATAATTAATTTGGTTCCAGCCTATTAGGCTTCACGGCATTAATAGCCATTCTACTATACTTACTAGGTATAGTATCTCCTAGCTAGGGCCCACTAGCTTCTGCTGCGCGACCCTGATAACTCGGGTTACTTACCCTTCGTGTTATCCTTAATGTGCTATACATAAGCTTTTATCCGTCTATTATGGAAATAAGGTTTACTGAACAAATTCGGTATTCTTTTACCGCGTTCGAACTCAATGAGTTTAAGATTTTAACCAGCTCTCTGGTAATCTACTGCACATGCTATTCGTGCTTCCAGGGTTATTCACTAAGTTCCTTCGACTTATTGTCGGGCGAGGTTAAGTCACTACTTAGTTGTAGTGCTTCCTCTGGTGTCACTAGCTTGAATTCTACCAGTTTCCCTGGTTCAGTACAAGTGTTCTTTACTTGTATGACCTTGCATTGATATGTGTCGGTCCTAGTGACTTTGATATGTCTCCTTTCACCTTTTACTCCAATGGAATTCACATCTTGTGATTATTAGTGTGTTGTACACTCTTCGTGCTTCTTTGGCCTTAGGCCGCACTGTATGTTGCTAAGTTTGCTTGACTGGCTTATGCCATGTTTATGGTGAAAGGAAAGATTTACTACGGTTTACATTCTCCATATCCCAAGCCATCTCATTAGATCATTAGCTGAACAAGTGCAATGCCAAAACACTCAGTCATACAGAGTGCAGAGGCGTAAACGCTTGACAGTAAGTCACTTATGTGATAGGAAGGAATATTTCTGTGTGTCATCTCATACTTATACTCCGTGTTATTGCTTAACTACTCCCTCATAGCGGTCGCCTGTTGCGCACCGTATTCTTACTCATTGTACAACATTGCTTTTACTGTTTCTGTTACTGTGGTAGTTCCTTTTTACTTAGTGACATTGTCCTTGGCACCACTTCCTTATGGTGTAAATACACTAGGAGTTCCCTGTGTTTGTGTGTATGACGGTTGTCGTAGAATACTGCACGTTATCATCTTCCCATTGTGGAGATGTTCTGTTTCCAATTAGGTTTCATGTGTAGGTTAGCTTACCTCACATTCTATCATCATTTGTGATACAATTTACCAAGTGTCTTGGTTGACAATGGATGAAGTAATTTATCGGGTTACTAGCTCTCTTGAGCGTTGGTCATTCATGGTTTCAATGTGTATTCACATTGATTGTTTTGACAATTACTGTCTTTCCAGTGCTGAGCACTAATGATAGGCTCTAGCTGTGTAGTTTACTCTGTCATTGATAATGAAAGTTCTTGTTGAGGAGTTTGTCTCCACTCATAGGTCTAATGACAAGGTTTGCTATGTTGGTGTTTACACAATGGTTCACTATATGTTTGGGTGTATATGGAGTATGCTTACTCCTTAAGTCGTAATGGTTTGGAGATCTCATTTCCTTATTCCATCACCCCTTGGCAATATCTATATGCGTGGGCTTTTCTGTTATAATAGATGGAAGCCTTTTCTAAGGGTTCACATCATCACCTCATTTGTGATCTTCGGTTGACGAGGGGTACCTTCCCTTGGGTTTCTCGTAGTGTCCAAGTGTGGACTAGGCCAATGTTGGCATCATCACCTCATCAGTTTGGGCTTTTCTGTCATTATCTGCTACAGAAGGCATGGCGGTAATTAAGAACTCCGTCAACTGTATACTAGGCTGATGCTCTAGTGACAGTGACATTGAGTTGGCCATTACTCCAAGCCACTCAAAATGTTGGGTTTGAATTTATGGTCCAGTTGTTGATTTCTTGTCGTATGAGGCAATATTTCTTGCGAGTCTTGTTAGTAATGGTGTGGGTTTTGCAACCGTTTAAGGTTACACAACGTCAGGGTTATGGCTTTAGAGCCATATTGCTGCAAGCTATGCTTTTGCAAGCTGCTTACACATGTTTCCACTCCATGTATACTGTCGTGGGTTGGAGGTATTATTGGGCTCCATGGTAAGTCGTGGCCTCACGCTTCCGTTCATAGGAGACCTTCTTAGGCAAATGGTGTTAGTAAGTGTCTCTCAGTATCTTAGGGCATTTCCTGTTAAGTGAAATCCCTTCGGGTCCTAACCGAGTGTTCGTTCTAACTTTCGTGCTTTTATCATGTCGCTGTTGTTCGACTGTTGCAATGCAGACACCCTTCAAGGATTGCTCCTGAGTGCTGTTGAAGCATGCCGTTACATCCGGCTAATGCTTATAACGTGTGTTGTCCTCTAAGCCGTCTTATGGTATTGTACTTGAGTCGTCCCCTTTTTGGGTTATAACGTCTCCCGTTCTCGGGTAGACTGTTTACACTTGCTCCTAGTGCTTGAGCCTAGGGTTATATATCCTCTCCGATGATGGATTGTGCTTCGTAGTAATCTTGTGATTGCTCTTGGGAGTTCCGTCCCGTTTGCTGAGCATTGTGGTGTTCACGTTAGGCAACTGCCTTACTGTGTTTAGGCTGGGTATATCTTCCAGCTATCGCGTATTTGTTTGGTGTCCTCGAGACATGTCCAATGTCTATATTTGCTGGTCTGTGCTTTTTGCACTTCCCAGTCTTCATTCCTTATCTTCAGATGGATTCTCTGAGTTCCTTATACTTGTTCCTTAACTGAGTTTCCTTCTCCTTGATTGTCGGTGGTGTCCAGTTGTTCTGGTTTGAACTTACTGATGGTCCGTAGAACGGAGTCGACTACTTCCCGTGTGTCGTACACTACATGTGTACATACGTGGGGTACCATGTTGATACGTTGCCACTTACCCAACTATATGTCGGGCCCGCAAGCTCCTTCGGAGTGCGGTTGTCCCACATCCCGTAACGGGTACACTCGTAGTGTTCGTCACACGCCTAGGTGAAGTATTCTGTTGCCAACTCCTCTTGTATCATTCTATGATACTCACCATAATCATGTTGGTTCGGTTTTAAAATCCAAGGTTTTTAAAAGAAGGTTGTGGTTTTGAAAGAAAACTTGGTTTGAAAACTATGGTTCGACGTTAAAAGAAGTTCTTCATGGCATAGCCATGTTCGAAATCTTGACCAAGTCCAGCTTCTTGCTGTCTGGTATGTTCTAAATACTGTGGTCGGGCCACTAGGCCTTTCCAAGGTTCCATACGTCTGGTTGTTAGGATGTGTGATCCTGTGGTTGTCTCGTTACAGTCACCGTACATTACTATGTACTTGTGACGTGTTAGTGTTCCTTTACATATCTCTGTCTTTACTGCAAGTGCGTGGTATCGGTGGTTTTTGGATAATCCTATGCCAATCTCGGTATGGTTTCCATTTGTGTTTGTTAGTCTCGTTGACGCTTCCCTCGATCTTATTGATCTATAATTGGTATGCTCGCTCCTTTAGGTGGCTTCTTGGTGGTCTAGACATGGCTGTCGTAGATCTGGGTACTCCTCCACTCCTTGGAGGTTCCCGTTCTATTTGGTTTAGTGTCGTTCCTTGCGGCTCGTTCCCACACATCGGTGGTGGTTACTGAGCCTTCCTTGTTTAGGCACTACTCTTGTAGTCCTATTGGATTATATTTCATGGTTGTTCTTGTAGTTGTCTGAGCTATGTTGGCCAGGTAGTGCAACCTTAATGGCGTCGTAGTTTTGGAGTTAACCGCTCCGACTATGTCCTTAGTCAGCTAGTATACCGTTGGTGGTATTATTCAAGTGTTACTATCCCGTAGACTTGTGTCTCGGGTTCCGTTACTGCTCCCTTTTCCATTCCGTTGCACGGTTAGTGCTTCTTTCCTGCTGTTGGTTGACTAGCTAGGTTTCGCGACTGCTAAGCATGTCGCCCCATGTTGTTGTAAGTTGTAGCCTCCTTGTGGTTGGAGTGCTCATTCCACCGCTATTAAGTGGGTATTGTTGTTCAGCCGGGATCTATCTCCGGGACTTCCAGTTCCTGGAATCTACTACATGTCGGTTCTTGTTTACCGTGTGATTGCTTCGCAACTGCCAGATCGGGTTTTCCCGAGTGTGAGAGGGCTTTTCCTCTCTCTGGCGTCCTTTCCCAAGTTATACAGTGGGGTTTGCGGCGGGCGGGACCGGTATTGTAGGTATCCGGTACTCACCGGTAGTTCCTAACTAGCATATCTCTAATGCTAACACTCAGCCCTAAGCTTCTAATTCCTAACTCGGTATTCCTAAGCTCGGTATTTCCAGTCATCAGAGCGATACTTCGCTCTGATACCACTTTTTGTAACACCCCTACCATTAATACAGTGCTTACCGTCCAATCTCCTTACATATCAGATACACGCAGCGGATATATACTTACATACAATGGGTGATACAATGCCGTTAGTCACCCACGTGACTAACAAGGCTACTACATCTATATACAGCATCGGTCTGATGGACCGGAATCCCGAGTACTACAAATCTACACACATTCTCCGTTTACCAAATACTACCACAATCTTCATTCAATAATACTCCAAGTACAATACAATATGATCTACATACCGAGTTACTAAGATCCTTATACAAGTATACTACCTCTACCAAGTTCATACATACTCTCTAAGAGTCTACATCTACCCATTTCCTCACAACTACTTACTTTCTATGTACAAGGGTGTGCCTCCGGTTCTTCCTTGGCCATATTCGCTTCGGTACCTGCACACTAAAAAATGTCCCCCGAAGGGGTCAGCTTTCGCCGAGCATGATAACCGCATACCCCGCGTACTAGTGAGGGTACGCCGACCACTTGGTCGAATACATGCGGTTCGTTTTCATACAAACATACATGCATACATGCTCTTATACACGATACAAGACTACTCACACAACGTACATACATACAATTCAGTTCATACAAGGGATAATATAAACCAACCAATACATACTTACCTCTTCCCGAATTACACACACACATCTCATGCACAATATACAATATTGTTAGCTTCATTGGTCCACCCGGGTTAATCGGGTGGAGATTACTCTTTTACTCGTTACTTCATACATACGCATACATACTCATACATACTTACGGATCCATACTTACTTACTCTTACTCTTACTCAAGTTAAGTCGTCGGGACCTCCGGCCCTGGGGACTACTCCGTCCCACCTCCGGGATTTACTTGACTCACCAATCCGGGATGCTACCCATTTAAGGGATTTGGGCCGCGGACCAGTTAAGAGTCAGGAATTGCAGCCAACCTCTTGTGACTCCGCATCCTCACGCGTGGCCGAAGCTATATCGGACTTCTACTCATTCCTTTACTCACTTAAGTTAAGTTAGGAGTTAGGTAGTTAGGAATTAGCACAAGTCAACATCAAGCCACAATAATACGATACACATATAACATACATACGAGGTACAATACATTACACAAGTACAATACAGGTTCATACCATCATCATCATCACATATTTCATGAATTATACAAACTAGTGTTCGAGCAAAATATCAAGAACATGTCAAGCACAAGTAGGTGCAATATAGTCCGATTCATGCATTTATCTTATTAGGTGTCAAATAAGCACACAAATCGGGGTAACCAGATTAGGATACAGGGCATGAAGAAATCATACCTTTCACCGTTGTACTTGTATCCCAACGTTCCTCCGGTATTCACAATTCAAATCCTATGATATACATACAACCGAATAATTAATCTAACTATCATTAATTTAATTCGGTTACCCTCACGCTTTCTAACTCATACTTACTAAGTCTTCACATCCTTATACTTACATTTTATTTACTTACTTTTAATTACTTAACAATGGTTTACTTACATATATAGGCACGTATGTATAGGTGGGTATACATGTACATACATACATATACTAACCATAGTCTTATAGTTTTTTTTTTTGTAAGTTTTGACCCGACCGAACTTGCGACCGACCTTGCAAGTTCGGTCCGAGTCAGTAGGTTACATCGGGTGAAAATTCCAGGGCCGACCGACCTTGCAAGTCCGGTCCCAAGGTCGGTCCATTCCAGTAAGTTACTTAACGGAAAATTTTAGCCCGACCGACCTTGCAAGTCCGGTCGCAAGGTCGGTCCATTCCAGTAGCTTACTCGACGGAAATTTTTCTGGCCGACCGAACTTGCATGTCCGGTCGCAAGTCCGGTCGATTCCAGTAGGTTACAGACGGGAGAATTTTTCTGGTCCGACCGAACTTGCAAGTCCGGTCGATTCCAGAAGCTTTCCCGTCTTTGTAAATCTGGGCTCGACCGACCTTGCAAGTTCGGTCCTAAGGTCGGTCCGGCCCAGTATTTGCATTTTAATTTCTGTTTTCAGTTCTAACCTTTACCCATTGTTTCCCCAATCTTCCCACATGTAATCCCACATGTTTTAACACTACCTAGGCCCTCAAAATTGCCTTAGTTCATCCCCCAAACCTACTACTCAATTCTACCTTCACTACACATTTTTCCTTACTCCTTCTCAACACTTACACTAGTTCTTACTCCTCTAATGCAACAGATTTTTGTTGCCACTTCTACCACTCAATACTCCCTCTATCAATGTCACTCCTAGCATCCCAAATACATCTCCTATTACCATGCCAATTCATTTCTAAGCAATTATACCACCTATGCCCAAGTCCAACATTCTTTTTACCAATTCTTGCACACTAATCTTTCCTAGTTCTTCTATACAATTTGATACCCCTTTGCTACAGATTTTGGTTCCTACTTCCTCCATACATAATTTCCTCTCCTAATGTCATCTCCAAGGCCTACAATGCATTGTCTCACCTCTTCAAGTCCAACACTCATTCCCTAGGTCAAGTACATAAGTTCTCCTAGTTCCTCCAATACCATTCAACAACCCTTGCTACAGATTTTACATTCTTTCATTCTCTTACCACCTACTACTCATAGTCATTAGACATCTCTACTTACTCCAATACACCCTTGGTTTTGCCATTCACCAATTCATCCCTACATGTACATATTCCTACCAAAATTTTGCCATAGTCCCTCTACATTTCTTACTTCTCCACATATGTGTTTTCTCATCCAACTCATTCCTAATCTAGCCAAACCACAAGGGTTCTACCAGCACACATACAAAATCTTAGTACACCATTACTTCCTCAATCCACATTACTAATGCACATACACAATGCACTTGGCTCTAAGGCCCACAATTCACATACTAGTTCACAAATACTCAAACTTCCTCAATTACATTACTAATACATTATTTGGTTTCTTTAGATTGGTTTACCCATTCCCATTACTCTAATGCACTAAAATTTAACATTAGTAAAGAGCTCTTACCTTGAGCTTATAATTCCTTCTTTCTTTCTCATTTCTCCTCCTTCTTCCTTTCTTGCCCAATTCGGCCATGTGGGGGAATGGAGTTGCCAAACTCCATTCCCATCACCCAATGAACACAAAACACTATAATTAATATACTAATCCCTTAAATTAATGTCAATTCATTGAAGTGTTTGAAATGAAATTTCTAGGGTTTACCTTTGGAGAGTTTTAGAAGGGGTTTTAGCCCTTGGTTCAAGAAGGTGAATCCACCACCATTGCTAGGTTGATATTTTGCTCAAAAGAGAGAGAGAAAACAAGGTATTACATATGGGTAAAATCGGTTATGAAAGGAAGGTGGAGAGAACATGAGTTTTTCATGTAGATTTTTACCTTGTTGGAAAGAGGAGACTCCAAGCTCCATAATGGTGTGCTTTTCTCTTCAAATGGGGAAAACCCATGGAGATGAAACTCATCCTTTTCGAATTTTGAAAAGAGGGAAATGTAGAGGAGAATGAGGGGAGTTCAAATATGTAATTATTTTTGAGTTTGGAGCTTACATGAGGATGAAGCATGAGGTAGAAGGTGGAGTTGCCATGGGAGCTTCTTGAAGCTCTAAAAATCGCAGCCACAAGGGAGAAGAAGAGGGGGAGTACGATGAGGAAGGAGGGAATGGGAGAGAGAGAATAGAAAAGTGAGGTGAGAGAGTAGATAGATAAAGTAGCTTTTACTTTATTGTTTTTCTTTGCTTTTTGGCTCTCTTATTAGTTAGCTAGTTACATGTGTGTGTGAGGGAGTTGTTTGACAGATAAAAACCGGCCCCCCTACAGTTATACCAGCTGGAGCGTTTTTCGTCTTTTACAGAAAACGCTCGTTATTTTACCCGGTTTAGGTACTGTTCGCTAACCGGGTCCGTTTTCCGGATTTTCTCGTTTTTATTTTTATTAGTTATTAAGCTTCCATAAATGCTTAATAAATTATTTAATGATTTATAATTTTTACGGGTCCGTTTGACCACTTAAAGTCACGTTTCCGGGTTTTCTCGAAAAACGTGCTCTAAAGCTCTATTAGCGTTTTAATTCATTATTTGGATCTGTTTTCTTCGGGAGTTGTTCCCATATATTGTTTAGGCCTTATTAAGCCTTTAGAATCCATATAATACGCTAACCGAGGTCTCATACCTCCTATGGTTATTTAACGCTTATTTAGCGTTTTTCGCCTTTTAAGCGTTTCTTTATTTCTTTTGGATTTATTTTTCCTTACTGTTATTAATTAGGTACCATTAGGCCCTTAAATACGTATTAAGTTAATTTTAATCCCTGTATTTAAGTTCGGGGTATTTCAAGAGGTATCTCTCTCGATAACATCTATTACCTTAGGGAATTACTCAATGTCTACTATTATCAGATTTAGAATTTTACCCAACTTATCGAATACTCTGATTCGGGACATTGTTTATGTTAGTCGGATCCTCTCATGGGGTTCGACTATCTTTCTAAGGGGTTTGGTGATCCCTTACCATTCTTTACTCCTCTCAAGGTTCATGTCTTGAGCATTCATTAAATCCTCTAAGTAGAGGTTTTTACATACTTCCACTATTAATTATTTTTGTGGATTAAATCAGTTCGGTTCTCTAACCGTTATCGGGAGTTTACTAATCCCGTATACTTTCTCACATTCTAGTGAGTTCATAGGTTTATGTTATCGTTTCTTGGTTCGATAGTTTTAGTGTGTTTCCACGTTTTCCTTAATTCACAACACGACTCTTACTATGAGTCATGAATCAAACAAGACTCAACTATGAGTCGAACTATAGCACACATTCCACTCTCAAGCAATTCATCCGCAATCACACATTTCATGAATCATACAACTTTAATTTCAATATACAATTCAACAACAAGCAATACAATACAAGCACTATAAGGTGCAACAAATCCGATTCGTGCTTTTATCTTGTTAAGGTGATCACACAATCAAACAAGCACACAAATCAGAGTAACCAAGGTCGGGGCATGAGAAAATCATACCTTACACCTTGGTTTACTTTTACCATGTCTTCTCACTTTGCTCGGTTTAATCTTGGTCCACTGATAATATTCCAAACCTCTATTAATTTAAGGTACTACGGTATGTAAAACTAATACTCTCGTACTTAACCCCGTTATCCCATTATTCCTTAGTTTTGTTCACGTCCGTAAACTCACAACTTTCTCAACCACTTCTCCAACTTGTTTACACTTCTTAGGAACTTTACAAGTCACCAAACAACTCCTAAACATCATCTAAAACCAATACCATTCAAACCCCCATGTTTAGAACCCTTAAAAGTACTCACGGTTGAATTCTGGGGGGTCCGAGACTTGGTCCGGACCCAAAGTCCCGGACCAATACACTGATGCACTCTCAGCCTGTTTTCTACCCTGGTCCGAGACTTGGTCCTGGACTTATCCCGGACCACCTCTTGTTTTCACTCTCGGCCTATTTTATGATGCGGTACGGGACCTTATACAAGAGCTAGGTCCCGACCCTGCTAAAACCTGCTACTAAGGTAATTTTACAACCCCGAATCAACCCATAATCCACCCCTAATCATTCCATAAGTTTCCTACATATTTAAACACCTCAAAACATGTTCTAAACCTCTCCAAATCATTGGTCAAATCCTTACTCCAATTCTTGCTCAATTTCACCAATTTCAATTCTCACATTCTTGTATTTTGCACACTTGTGCATTTCTACTTCTTCTTGATAGTTTCTACCTCCTACCAACCTTCCCAGATCACTTAATGACTATTCCAAACCATTCCTAGACAATTGCACTTCTAAAACCCAAGTCCAACTCTCATCTTCCTAAGTCTTGCACACTAACTCATTTCTAGAATTTTAAAGATTCTCACATGCCATTTGCTACAGATTTTGACATCTCTCTTTCTAGTTCTCCAAATATCATCTCAAGGTTATTAATCAACTCTACTCAACCCAAATGAACACTTAAGTTTCCCCCACTTACCAAGCCACCTACAAACACTCATTTCCTACTAAAATTTTCCATAGCCTCCCCATAAATCTTACATCCTCAACTTCATAAATTCTCACCAATTTTCATTCCCAATCTTCCACACCCTTAAAGGGTCCTACCAGCACATAAGCTCAACCAAAATTCACCAAACCAACAACATAGCTCACAAACTCAAATGCAATGGCACTTAGGCCCTTAAATCATCAAAAGTTCACCAATTTTCTCAAATATCAACCAACACATTACTACCACAAGTTTGTAGTTTCATTCCATTAATTACCCATCCCAAGTTCTAAAACAATCAAAATAAGCAGTAAGGTGAGTTTCTTACCTTAAGCTCACAAATTCTTCTTTTCTTTTCCAATCTCCTCTTTCTCTCATTCTTGGTCAAAACCGGCCAAGTTGGCCAATCACTTGCCAACCTCAAAATCAACATTCAAATGGGGAATTAGGCTATAAATAATACCCTTATACATTTTAATTTAGCTAGGATTCAAAGGAAGGTGCTTAAAGCACAAAAATAAAGGATTGCCTTGAAACCCTAAGATGGGCTTTTGGTCATGAATCAAAGAGGACCTCCCAACCACCATGGAAGGCTTGGAAAGAGGCTCAAAACAAGAAAAGGAACAAGGCATAAGAGGGGCAAAAATCAGCCAGCACTACAAGATGGGAACAATATGAGTTTTCTTGGGAACTTTTTACCTTAATGGAAATAGAAGCCTCCAAGCTTCAAGATGGTGCCATTTCCTCTTCAATGGGAAAAACCCATGGAGATGAAGTTCATCCTTTTGGATTTTGAAAAGAAAATAGAGAATGATAAGAGGAAGAGGAATATGCGGTTATTTTTGTGTTTTGAGCTTTAATGAAGCATGGGCATGAGGTTGAAGATAGAGTAGCCATGGAAGCCCTTCAACATCGTTCAAACAGTAGAGAGGAAGGGGATCTGGATGGAGGAAAGGAAGAAAGAGAGGAAAGAGAGAAATGAGGGAGGAGAGAGAAGAAAGTTACTTTTGTAACTTTTCTAACTTTTTGCTTTTTCCTTCTTCTTTTATTTTAGTTAGCTAGGTGTGTGTGTGGCTGTTTTATTCTATAAAAACTGGCCCACATATATATATAAGTTGGAGTGTTTTACGTCTTTCACAGAAAACTCTCGTTAATTTACCCGGTTTTAGCACTATTCACTAACCGGGCCCGTTTTCCGGGTTTTTCTCGTTTCTTTAATTTTAATGGTTCTTAAGCTTTCATTAATGCTTAATTATAGTTATTTAATGAACTATAATTTTTACGGGTTCGTTTGACCACTCAAAATCACGTTTTCAGGTTTTCTCGAAAAACATGCGCTAAAGCTTTGTTAGCATTTTTAATTAGTTTTATGGATCCGTTTTCTTCAGGGATTGTTCACGTATATTAATTAGCCTTTATTAAGTGTAAATTCATCTAAGACCCTTGTCGAGGTCGTATTTCTCCTACGGTCACATAACGCTCAATTTAGCGTTTTTTGTTTTTTAGGCGTTTTTCTCTTTTCTTTTGGATTTATTTTCTTTACCAAAATTCTTTAGGCACTAATAGGCTGTCAAATATCATATTAGAGTAATTTAATCACCCTAATTAAGTTCAGGGTATTTCAATCTACCCCCCTTAAAGAACTTTGCCCTCAAAGTTGGTGAATCTAATATTGTTAGTCACCCAAGTACTCAATGCTAAGGTTATAATCTCTCTATAACCTGTCAGATCTCAAAAGCCTAACTCATGTATACCACACATCCAAACAACATGTCACAACATGCATAGCAATAAAAAATATCCTTTTCCAATCTCTCCATGGGGGTCCATCCGTGGACAATTAGGCACTAAGTCCTCCCCCATATCGAGTGATCCCTCAGGTACCGGTCACATTTGCACTTACGCTTTCTGGTTCACGGCTGTCATGACTTTGGGCACTTACGCTCTCTGGCCCTACGGTCCTTTGGTTCTGATCAAATTCATTTGCACATCTAGAGTTCCTCAGGCTCCAAAGTGGGTACTCTTCCCTGACCGGACTACTCATATCCGGCGGCCCTTGGAAAAATACAAAACACACACTACAAATGTCCTACCGGTTACTTAGTACCGTTGCTTATCCGTTGTAACGGTTTCAAAAACTAATCATCACTTCCACCGGCTCACAACTAGCCTTACTTCCCGGGTTCGACCCGATACCGGTGCATCACCATGAGAAGGTCCAACTAGCAACCATGGGAGCGGTTTCAAAAACCGATCCTCATTCTCAAGTTTGAAGAAAACCATTTATGTCAAAATCAGTTTGGAAAATTCATTTTGAAAACTCAATACAACTCCAAATTCCAATTTGTGTTAGTTTCACCTATTACTAGTGTGATTACTTGTGGCCACTTATAGGGAGCCTCAAGAGTCATTCAACCCCAATGTGATCAGCATTGGTGTTGAACTATCCATCCACCCCAATTTGTGTTCGGTTTCCCTTGATCGCTAGCAAACCAAGTTCCACCTCCCACCTTAATTCACACAATCAGATAGTCAAACATTATTTCATTTTCTATCTTGTTAATCTTCCTAGTCATAATCATACAACCATACATTTCCCATTTCTAAAATTCCTTTACTCATTTACTACTCATCTTATCAATTATTAATCCGTTTATTTCCAAATACTTACCTAAGAAATTAATATATATCATAACTCCAATTAGTTTTCTATCCTCTGATCATTTGCAAGTAAAATCAATTTCTATCCTCCAATTGTTTACAAATCAAATCCAATCCAATCAAGTCACCTAGGGGACTCAATTCCCACCAGGTTCAACATCGGTTTCATACCGATTTATGCTCATCAAATCTCTCAAACATACTCATTTCTCATACAATTACCAATCGGGGTTCTCATTCCCCTGGAGTTTCTCTACTCCTTTCCACCTCTAATCTCACAAATAATCAAATTTACACAAGGAGTGGATACAATGTTTATGTAACATAAGTACCAATCATCCAAAACAAATTCTTTTGCGCTATGCGCATTGTAGTTTACGCACCTATCACGTAAAACAACACTTCGCGGTTTTTCAGTCTACCCCCGTTAAAAGGGATTACGCCCACATAATCTATCATGTGTCAACATTGGATATTGGTCTAAGGCGTTCAGCCGTCATGGAGTGTTCTAACTTCCATGCGGTCTATTATACAATGTTCCTTGATCAAAGGGTCTTAACCGTATTACCAGTTAGTCCCTACATCAAAAATTTTCATCGGAGTTATTAAACTCTTAACCGGGTTCGATTCTAGCCTAAAAGGCTTCAAGGCATTGATAATTAGCCATGCATTCACTAGGTGTATTAAATCTTAGAATTCTGGGCCCACTAGCTTCTACTGCGCGACCCTGATAACTTAGGGTTTATTCGCCCTCCTCGTTATCCTCAATGTGTTACACATCACCTTTCCGTCCCTTTTAATATTGGGAATAAGGTTTATCCATTAAGCGTGGTATTTCTTACCGTACGTGAATTCAATGAGCTTCGGATTTTCTATCCAGCTCTTTGGAATCTATGTACATACTATTGTGTACTTCCGTGATTATTCACTTAATCCTCTGACCCGTTGTCGGTTGAGGTTGAGCCACTACTTAGCATGTAGTGCTTCCTCTGTTGTCAGTGGTTTCTGAATTATGCCCACTTATCTGATTTTATACAAGTGTTCTTCACTTGTACGACCTTGCATTTTCTATGCATCGGTTCTTATGACTTCGTACGTTTCCTTCAACTTTTACCACAATTGACATTGTCCCATATTCCTAGCTATCCCACTAGATCACTACTGCACAAGTGCAATACCAAAACACTCAGTCCTACAGACTGTAGAGGCGTAAACCCTTGGTAGTAAATCTCTTATGCAATTGCAATAGGAATGAACATTGTTTCCTTGTGTGTTGCTTTATCACTTGGTGCAGACTCCTGACTTGTTGCCCGGTCTGTCAGCCATTTCCTATTTAACATCTCCATATCATTGTGTGATTGTTCACATCCATTGGTCACTTGCTGCGCACCATGTTTGTGTTTGTTTACAACTTTGGTTTCCATGGCATCCGTTATCATATCGGCTTCTGCTCATGTATTTCTACAATTAGATAATGGTTCGCCATTCATTTGGCTGTTCACTGAATATACTATAATTGTGTTTCTGTGCTCTTTGAGCGTTATTGATTTTCCACTTCACATTTCCACATATGGTATTTCTTCTTAACCGATTACTCCTCGGTTTTCAATAATTGCTATCAAAGCTTATTTCACATTGCCTGGCAATAATTGTATGCTCAAGCTTCACTACATTAGTAGTTCTGAGAGAGATATATTTTCAGACATTATTGATGGTATCCTCTTCTTTGGGATCTGTATGTTTACCGCTCTAGCGGTACCACAATAACGAGGGGTATTTCTACTCGTTAGTTAATAACCATCTTCACTGGTGCCGTTCTTGGCAACTCTCCATATGATTCACAATGGGTTTGCAACCGTTGGATTATGTTGTAGTAGGTTCATGGCGTATTAGTGTTGCCTAGAGCTCCGCTCATCTTAGGCTGTTCACAAGTATTGCTTCTCCATATATCGTAAATTGGTTTGGAGGTAACACTGGGCTCCATGATAAGGATCATTGCTTCACGCTTCCGTCCGCTGGATGCCTTTTTGTAACACCCCAACTGCTAATCTCATCATTAACTCTTAGACTGTTACAATTACCATTTAGCTCGCAGCGGAATTCAAATACAGAGGGGGATACAACGCCGTTAGCCACCCTCGTGGCTAACCAGGCCTGACTCACAACAGTAACGGTCTGATGGACTGGAACAACCGAGTACTACATACAAATACCATAATCTTCTCACTTCTTTACTATACCGAGTCTACATTATACGGATGCCGATAACATACTCGGACTTACACCTTATTCAAACGCATAAGTAATTACAATCTAACTACCCATGCTCACAGCAGTCCCCCCTCCTACTCTCTCGAACGGTGGCCAGCTTCAGGTACCTGCACACTAAAACGTTCCCCCTAGGGGGTCAGCTTTCGCTGCGCATGAAATTCGCATATACCGCGTGCTAACCGCGGTACGCCGACTACTTTGGGTCGGATATACATGGAGTTCATTTTAATCAAACAACATGCATCATGACAATACAATATATATGTATATCACACAAGGAATCTACATCCAATCACGGAACACGATTCCTAACTAACATAACAATGTGTTAGTGGTAACTGGTTACTCTTAGGCATTGAGGGTTATTCCTCACTATGCCTTGTTTACTTTTCAATACCTCACCCGTCTCTCGGGTTACTTATTCTTATACTTACCCGTTCTCTCGGGTTACTCATTCGTATACACACCCATTCTCTTGGGCTACTCTTCTTATACTACCCGTTCTCTCGGTTACTCTCACATATACTCGCCCCTTTCTCTCGGGTTATTTATACTCGTTATCTCACCCGCACTCTCGGGTTATTCATACTCAAGCTCTTGTAGATTCTCGAGACACTACAGGTCTCCTACGTCACGCTTGTTACTCTTATACATACTTAAGCCAAAACTCATGGCTCTCTAGCATAGTCTTACTTCCCCGGTTTCGACCCTACTCTGGGTCTAGCATGGTGGGAAGGTTCAACTAGCTCACGGAACTCTCTCTTAGTTCCTATCTCTTTTACTTAGGTCCGACTACTCTCGGACTACTCACATTCCCATATACTCCTCTCTCGGAGTTATAATTATATCTTGTATATTAGTCTAGAAGCATCACTCTCGATGTTTCTAATGACTTTGGGAACTTTACTTAATTTCGGGTAATCTTAGGTTTAAGTGTTACCCTCACAATCATATGCTTGTACATTCGGATATTTTCTTATACCGGGTAAATCCTCATAAGAGGTCGACCGTATCTCAAGGGAGTCACATAGTCCCTTAGGTCTCTTTTACCTTTCTTATATGTTTACATTGTTTGGCCTAACTTCAATCCTCTCGATGATGGAGGTCGTTTATCTCTCCACTCATATTTATTTCGTGGATTGTTTCAATAAGGTTCTCTAACCGTTTCATCGGGTATATACTCAACCCGTACATCTCCTCACATTTAGGGAGTTCATATGTTTGTGTTATCGTTATACTTTAATCGATAGCTTGTGTGTTTGCATAATACCGTTGGTTATGTGACTACCCGTTCAGCGGGTTTCTAGTCATCATACTCACTAAGAGTCGGTCTATGCACTAAGTTAGACCACCCGGCATACAAGTATGTTAGCTCATTCAACATACATCAAGGCATACATAATCAAACAAGGGATTATTTTCATGCTTTATTCTTGATTAAGCCGGCACACAAACACACAATCAGAGTAACTCGGTTGCATACGGGGCATGAGAAAATCATACCTTTCACCGGGGTTTTTACTTTTACCGTGTCATCTCACCATGCTTGGTTCACACACGATCCACTGATAACATTCAAATGTTTTATTAACATCAAAGCATTCAAACCCCATCATTTCAACCTTATAATCTTAACTCTAAGCATTAAGGTTTATACTTAATCTTAACTTAATTACTTAAGTTCTTAGGGTCCCAATCATCACTACCCTATTAATGGCACACCTTGATACCAATTAACATTCTTAGAAATTAAAATTTCTCTTTTTTTTTTGTTAGGTAGGGTCGACCGACCCACCGACCGACCCAACCCCTGGGTCGGTCCGTCCCAGTAACTTTCTGGTTCAGAAATCAACCTTAGACCGACCCACGACCGACCCATCCTTATGGTCGGTCCATTGCCGAAACTTTTTCCTTCGTTAAATTTTGCCCGACCGACCCAAGCTAAGCCGACCGACCCAAAACTCTCTGGGTCGGTCCTTTGCCGAAGCTTTCTGGCTGGCTTAACGTGGTCCGACCGACCCAGAACTGGGTCGGACCCTGGGTCGGTCCACTACAGATTTTTCTCTCGGCTCAAATTTTGCTATGGTCCGGACCTTGTACCTAGGCCAAGTCCCGGACCATACTCATCTTAATTCTCGGTTGAATTTGGCAAGTGGTCCGGGTCCTTGTACTAGACTCAAGTCCCGACCAAACAGGTAGGCAACTCACGCCTAAATAAAGGGGTGGTGGTGCTGTTCGGTCTCGCGAGGAAGAAGAGGAAATTTGAGAGGGCTGGGCAAGTACGTGGAAGGAAGAAGAAAGGAAGGTGAGAGGTAAGCTTTTTATTTTACTTTTTCACTTTATCTATTTACTTTACTTATTTATTTATTTGTCTTGTTATTACTTAAGCTAGGCAAGCTATTAATGGGTGTACACTCATTAATCAAAACCGGCCCACACTAATTAATGGCCCGGGTCGTTTTTCGTCTTTTCGAATTAAACGCGTTTCGTCTCCCGGTTAGTCACTATTCATTTACCGGTCCGTTTTCCGGAATTTTCTCGTTTAATTAATTTTAATGGTTATTAAGCTTCCATTAATACTTAATTATAGTTATTTAATCAACTATAATTTTACGGGTCCTTTGACCACTTAAAGTCACGTTTTCGGGTTTTCTCGAAAAACGTGCTTTTTTATGCTTAATTGGCGTTTTAATCCATTATTTGGATCCGTTTTCTTCGGGAATCATTCCCGTATACTAATTAGGCCTAACTAAGCCTTAGGAATCCATCTCGGACCCTCTCGAGATCATATATCCCTTATACTCATTTAACGCGCATTTTTAGCGTTTTTCACTTTTCAAGCGTTTTCTCTTTTCTTTTGGTTTTATTCTTTTTACCAATACTCTTTAGGCACCATTAGGCCTTTTATAATCATATTAGAGTAATTTAATCGCCATTCCTAGATCCGGGGTATTTCAATCTACCCCCCTTAGGAACTTTGTCCCCAAAGTTGCTGAATCTAGGTGGTTACTCTCATGGCATTCAATGCCAAGGTTATAGTACATGTATAACCTTACAGACTCCACAAGTCTGTCTCATTTCATACTACACATACCAAACACATATCACAGCATGTATAGCAATCAAAAATACTATTTTTACTCTCTCCATGGAATCGGTCCGAAGACAAGAAGGCACTACAGTCCTCAAATCCATGTTGAGTGATATACTACTGATCCCTCAGGTACCGGTCACGTTGAACACTTACTCTTTCTGGTTCACGGCCGTTTCATGACAAATGGGCACTTACTCTCTCTGGCCCACGGTCCCTTCGGTTCTGATCAAAACGTTTCACATATACATATCCTCAGGCACTCTGGTTGACTCACTCAACACAGGAACATCTCAGGTACTCTCCCCGTCCCGCTGCCTTTGGAAAACCACACACACTTCACTTTCACTTCTTCACCTTCACCGCCCCAACCGGTCACTTAGGACCGCCGCACGTACGGTGAAATGGTTTCAAAACAACTAATACGCCCACCTTCTACCGGTCATCAAGACTTAAGGCCACAGCCATCGGCGGGTGATAGCGGTTTCAAAACCAATTTTCATTTCCATCTTCATACTTGAAGAAATTCTTTTTCCAAAATCTGTTTGAAAATTCTTTTTAAAACATCACACAACTCCAAATCAGATTTATGGTAGCTGTATCTTTCTTAGCGTGATTACTTGTGACCACTATAGGGAGCTTCAGGAATCATCTAACCCTGATGTGATCAGCATCAGTGTTGAACACTCCTTCCACCCCAATTTGTGTTCGGTTTCCCTTGATCGCTAGCAGATCAAGTTCCACCTCCCACGTCAGTTTCAAACAAACAATAGTAAAACATTTTCGTTTTCTATCTTTTACTCTTTCTATTCTAGTCATATTCACGAAACAATTCGTTTCGATTAATCTCTAGTTCCTAGTACTTAGGTCATTTGTCATTCTCATTGCTTCACTACTACTTACCTAGGTATTCCATACCTATGGCTTCATTTACTCAATTGTTGCTCAATTTAAAACACATCATACAACTCCAAAGGATGGAACTCACTCCATCAATCATTCACAATAAAATCACCTAGGGAACTCGCTCCCTCTTAGGTTACACATCGGTTTCATGCCGATTCATACTCATTATGTCTCATGTCTAATCTCACTAGACATATACTATAGGGATTCTCATTCCCCAGGAGTTTCTCTACTCCTCTTTTCATATTTATTACATACACATTACTCGCATCTCTCATGCATAATACTCATACTTACACGATGAATGGGTAGACATGTTTATGTAACATGAGTTCCAATCATCAAAATAATTTCCTTTGTGCTATGCACATAGTAGTTTACGCACCAATACGTAAAACATACTCTAAGGCGGTTTCTCGCCCTACCCCCCTTAAAAGGGGTTACGCCCGCGTAACCAACCATATGTTCACTGAACATTGGTTCATTAATTCAGTATTATGAAGCGTTTAAACTTCAGTACGGTTATTAACTCATAACCGGGTTCGGTTCTAGCCTCTAAGGCTTCAAAGGGTTTATGACATAGGTATACTTAACCTTGAATCATGGTCCACAAGCTTCTGCTGCGTGACCTGGTAACTAGAGCTTAATTCGCTCTTTGGTATTCTCAATGTATTTTAATCGTCGCTTGGTATCTCTTACCGTATGCGAATTCGATGATTTATAGATTGCCTCTCCAGTTCTCTGGAAATCTTAACATTGTATACCTTTGTGATTATTCACATATTTTTCCCGACTTATTGTCGGTTGAGGTCAAGCTGCTACTTAGCATGTAGTGCTTCCTCATTTAATAGTGGCTCATGGATTATGTTTGTTTCTTGGTTCTGTGCCAGAGTTCTTCATTCATACTACTCTGCATTTCCACATATCGATCCTGGGCCCTGTGGGTTACTGCCCACGTTCTTTGTGCATCTTTAGCCAATGGTCGCACGGTTATCTCTCTAGATTCTCACTCAACAGGCTTGTTGACATTTCTCAATTCCTGGCTCTCCCACTTGATCATTACCGCACAAGTGCAATACCAAAACACTCAGTCATACAGAGTGCAGAAGCGTAAACCCTTGACAGTAAATCTCTCATGAGATAGGAATGATCATGTCTCCATTACCACATTTTCTCATCAACTTCTGATCACTATCTGAATATACTCTCACAATGGTCGCTCACTGCGTACCTTGGTCTTTCTCATTTTCATGGCATCCGCTACTACTTTAGCTTCCGCCTAGGTGTTCACGCCATTTACACTGTGGCTCAACAACATACACTACTCTTTAAATCTCTCTCTGCGCACTTGCGCACTGCTTACTCTGCAGTTCATATGGTACACATACAGTGTTCACTACTCAACTGATTACTCTACTATAGTTCGTATACTCATTGGCAATATACACATGCTCAAGTTTTGCTACACCACTCTAGCGGTTTCACATTACATACTTAGGTGGTAGCCTTTCTCTGGAGGATTCACGCAAATGCCGCTCCATAGGCCCCATAATCACAAGTGGTATCCCCACTCTAAGGTAGTGGTTCATTCACCACTGTTCCTCTTATGCCTTTATGCATATGTTTTACAATGTTTGGATCTACGTATTGTAGTTGGTTTTATCGGCTTACAAGCCACTTGCCTCGAGTCATGCTCCATGCGGGCTGTTTATATAGGTTTCTTCTCTCTTCGTATTTAAATGGTTTGGAGGTATTACTGGGCTCTTGATGTGGTTGTCTCACACCTTCCGTACATGGAAGGCCTTAAAACTTGATATTGTTGATGCCCTCTGCAATCTAGGGTATCCCGTGCTACGTGGGATCCCTTCGGGTTTTACCCGAGTGTTTGACTTAACACTTGTGTTCTCAACACGATGTTTCGTTCAACTACTGTTGACTCCGGCACCCTTCTCGGATTGCTCCTGGGTGTTACAGAGTAATGCCATTACATTTGGCTTGTACTTATGGTTATGTTCAGTTGTGACTTTGCCTTGCGGCTATGTCCTTGACTATCCCGTTTAGGGTTGTAATGTCTCCCATTATTGGGTAGATCCTTGGTACCTTCTAATACCTTCTGGGTTAGGTCATTATTCTCTTCAGTGAGGTATAAAGTGGGAATTCTATCCCGTTTATCGTACATTAATAAGTTCATTTAGGCATTCGCCGTATTATTTACACTGGTATTCACCCAGTTATTAGGTATTTCCTGAGACATTTCCAATGTCTGTACTTAATACTCTGTGCTTCTCGCACTTCTTAACGCCTTATCCTTAGGTCCGTGACCTCACTGGATTCTTGGTAAGCTTTCTTGTGTTCTTCGATCATTCGAGGTGTCCAACTGTCTTGGTTTGGATTGGCTCTTTCGTCCGTAGTATGGAGTGGGCTACTTCCCGTGTACCGTACTCTACTTGTATACATACATGGAGTATCTTATTGATACGTTACCACTTACCCACTAACTCATAATGGTCTGTCAGGCCGCAAGCTCCTTTGGAGTGCGGTTGTTCCATGTCTCGTTTGTGTACACTTGTAGTGTCGGTCACGCCTAAGTGAAGTATTCTGTTGCCAACTCCTCTTATATGGTCCTATAATGACTTACCGTGATTCCTGGTTTGGTTTAAAAAATTCGGGGGTTTTTGGATAATTCATGTTTGAAAGAAAATTCGGTTTTTTTTTTTTTTTTTAAAATAAGCTTCATGGCATTTCAATGCCGGCTGATTCTTATCCAGTCCAGCTTCTTGCTGGCGGTATGTTCTTTATACAGTGACTAGCTGTTAGGCCTTTTCAAGGTTTCATTTCAGAATTCTTAAGGTTCGAGTTGCTATATGGCTTCATTCACATTCTGGTACTTTGCTAAGTACTGATAGCTTGTCAAAGCTTCTTATTGGTCCCGCTATTACTGCACTTGCCGTGGCAAGTGGCGGTACTGGCGGTTTTTGGGTTAACTCATACCGGTCACGGTCTTGTTCACATTGTATTTGGTAGCCTCGTGGCTCTTCCTTGATCCCCTAGTTGGACGATGCTCCTTGGAGCTGCTTCTCATTCCTCTTGACACGACTGTCATTCATTTAGGTGCTCCTCCACTCTCGGAGTTCCTTAATTACTTTAATTCTATGCTTTACCTCGTTGCTCGTTCCCACGTCTTTACTGTGGTTACCGAGGTTTAGCTTATTTAGGTACTACTTTTGTAGTCCTATTGGTATATCCCGTAGTTATGCTCGTAGCTCTCTAAGCTGTGCCCGTTAGGTATTGCAACCTCTTCGGGTGTGGCAGGGTGGGTGTACCAACTCTCAACTATGTTCTTAATTGATTGGTATACCCTTAGGGGTATTACATATCATGGCGGTCCGTAGACATGTGTTCTGGTTCTCGTTATTTCTCATGTGTCCGCCTTGTTGCACGGTTGGTGCATGCTTCTCACTACTACTCGGCCTATTGGGTTCTCGCGACTGCTAAGCATGTCGCCCCAAGTTGCCACAGATTTCGATCTCCTTGGATTAGGATTTCTCGATTTCTCGCCATTATGTGCGGTCATTGTCATTCCAGCGGGATCCGTCTCCGGGCTTTCCGGTTCTCGGGACTTACCGCATGACAGGTTCTAGTTCAGAATGAATATTAAATAACTGCCAGATTGGGTTCCCCGTCTCTCTGGCGTTCTTTCCCAAGCTTTTAATGCGGGGGTTGTGGAGGGCGGGTCTGGTATTGTAGGTATCCAGATCATACTGGAAGTTCCTATCTAGCGCATTCTCACGCTACCACTCACCCATAGCCCTAAGTCTCTATATCCTAACTCGTTTCCTCAGCTCGGTATTTCCAGTCATCAGAGCGATACTTCGCTCTGATACCATTTTTGTAACACCCCAACTGCTAATCTCATCATTAACTCTTAGACTGTTACAATTACCATTTAGCTCGCAGCGGAATTCAAATACAACCAGAGGGGGATAAACGCCGTTAGCCACCCTCGTGGCTAACCAGGCCTGACTCACAACAGTAACGGTCTGATGGACTGGAACAACCGAGTACTACATACAAATACCATAATCTTCTCACTTCTTTACTATACCGAGTCTACATTATACGGATGCCGATAACATACTCGGACTTACACCTTATTCAAACGCATAAGTAATTACAATCTAACTACCCATGCTCACAGCAGCCCCGTCCTACTCTCTCGAATGGTGGCCAGCTTCAGGTACCTGCACACTAAAAACGTTCCCCCTAGGGGGTCAGCTTTCGCTGCGCATGAAATTCGCATATACCGCGTGCTAACCGCGGTACGCGACTACTTTGGGTCGGATATACATGGAGTTCATTTTAATCAAACAACATGCATCATGACAATACAATATATATGTATATCAACAAGGAATCTACATCAATCACGGAACACGATTCCTAACTAACATAACAATGTTGTTAGTGGTAACTGGTTACTCTTAGGCATTGAGGGTTATTCCTCACTATGCCTTGTTACTTATTCAATACCTCACCCGCTCTCTCGGGTTACTTATTCTTATACTTACCCGTTCTCTCGGGTTACTCATTCGTATACACACCCATTCTCTTGGGCTACTTCTTATACATACCCGTTCTCTCGGGTTACTCTCACATATACTCGCCCCTTTCTCTCGGGTTATTTATACTCGTTATCTCACCCGCACTCTCGGTTATCATACTCAAGCTCTTGTAGATTCTCGAGACACTACGGTCTCCTACGTCACGCTTGTTACTCTTATACATACTTAAGCCAAAACTCATGGCTCTCTAGCATAGTCTTACTTCCCCGGTTTCGACCCTACTCTGGGTCTAGCATGGTGGGAGGTTCAACTAGCTCACGGAACTCTCTCTTAGTTCCTATCTCTTTTACTTAGGTCCGACTACTCTCGGACTACTCACATTCCCATATACTCCTCTCTCGGAGTTATAATTATATCTTGTATATTAGTCTAGAAGCATCACTCTCGATGTTTCTAATGACTTTGGGAACTTTACTTAATTTCGGGTAATCTTAGGTTTAAGTGTTACCCTCACAATCATATGCTTGTACATTCGGATATTTTCTTATACCGGGTAAAATCATATAAGAGGTCGACCGTATCTCAAGGGAGTCACATAGTCCCTTAGGTCTCTTTTACCTTTCTTATGTTTACATTGTTGGCCTAACTTCAATCCTCTCGATGGAGGTCGTTATCTCTCCACTCATATTTATTTCGTGGATTGTTTCAATAAGGTTCTCTAACCGTTATCGGGTATATACTCAACCCGTACATCCTCACATTTAGGGAGTTCATATGTTTGTGTTATCGTTATACTTTAATCGATAGCTTGGTGTGTTTGCATAATACCGTTGGTTATGTGACTACCCGTTCAGCGGGTTTCTAGTCAATCAGTACTCACTAAGAGTCGGTCTATTGCACTAAGTTAGACCACACCGGCATACAAGTATGTTAGCTCATTCAACATACATCAAGGCATACATAATCAACAAGGGATTATTTTCATGCTTTTTCTTGATTAAGCCGGCACACAAACACACAAATCAGAGTAACTCGGTTAGCATACGGGGCATGAGAAAATCATACCTTTCACCGGGGTTTTTACTTTTACCGTGTCATCTCACCATGCTTGGTTCACACACGATCCACTGATAACATTCAAATGTTTTATTAACATCAAGCATTCAAACCCCCATCATTTTCAACCTTATAATCTTAACTCTAAGCATTAAGGTTTATACTTAATCTTAACTTAATTACTTAAGTTCTTAGGGTCCCAATCATCACTACCCTATTAATGGCACACCTTGATACCAATTAACATTCTTAGAAATTAAAATTTCTCTTTTTTTTTTGTTAAGGGTCGACCGACCCACCGACCGACCCAACCCCTGGGGTCGGTCCGTCCCAGTAACTTTCTGGTTCAGAAATCAACCTTAGACCGACCCACGACCGACCCATCCTTATGGGTCGGTCCATTGCCGAAACTTTTTCCTTCGTTAAATTTTGCCCGACCGACCCAAAGCTAAGCCGACCGACCCAAAACTCTCTGGGTCGGTCCTTTGCCGAAGCTTTCTGGCTGGCTTAACGTGGTCCGACCGACCCAGAACTGGGTCGGACCCTGGGTCGGTCCACTACAGATTTTTCTCTCGGCTCAAATTTTGCTATGGTCCGGGACCTTGTACCTAGGCCAAGTCCCGGACCAATACTCATCTTAATTCTCGGTTGAATTTGGCAAGTGGTCCGGGTCCTTGTACTAGACTCAAGTCCCGGACCAAACAGGGTAGGCAACTCACGGCCTAAATAAAGGGGGTGGTGGTGCTGTTCGGTCTCGCGAGGAAGAAGAAGGAAATTTGAGAGGGCTGGGCAAGTACGTGGAATGAAGAAGAAAGGAAGGTGAGAGGTAAGCTTTTTATTTTACTTTTTCACTTTATACTATTTACTTTACTTATTTATTTATTTGTCTTGTTATTACTTAATAGCTAGCAAGCTTAATGGGTGTACACTCATTAATCAAAACCGGCCCACACTAATTAATGGCCCGGGTCGTTTTTCGTCTTTTCGAATTAAACGCGTTTCGTCTCCCGGATAGTCACTATTCATTTACCGGGTCCGTTTTCCGGAATTTTCTCGTTTAATTAATTTTAATGGTTATTAAGCTTCCATTAATACTTAATTATAGTTATTTAATCAACTATAATTTTTACGGGTCCATTTGACCACTTAAAGTCACGTTTTCGGGTTTTCTCGAAAAACGTGCTTTTATGCTTAATTGGCGTTTTAATCCATTATTTGGATCCGTTTTCTTCGGGAATCATTCCCGTATACTAATTAGGCCTAACTAAGCCTTAGGAATCCATCTCGGACCCTCTCGAGATCATATATCCCTTATACTCATTTAACGCGCATTTTTAGCGTTTTTCACTTTTCAAGCGTTTTCTCTTTTCTTTTGGTTTTATTCTTTTTACCAATACTCTTTAGGCACCATTAGGCCTTTTATAATCATATTAGAGTAATTTAATCGCCATTCCTAGATCCGGGGTATTTCACTTTTAAGTATCTTGGTATTGATCGGTACCATTTATCAGTTTAGGGTATCCCCTGGTAAGTGGGGTCCTTTCGGTGTTCTCACTGAGTGTTCATTCTGCCTTTTGTGTTTTATCATGACATTTAGTCCGATACCCTCCTTGGATTGCTCCTGGGTGTTATCCAGTTATGCCATTACCCTTGGCTAACTTAGGAGTATGTTCAGTGTACTCCGCATTGGGGTTCTGGGTTCCAAATGGTCCCATTTAGGGTTATAACGTCTCCCGTTCTTAGGGTAGACCACTGATTCTTTTCCTTATGTTTATAACTGGTTTGATATATTTTCGGTGGTGGATGGTATTTTCCGGTACCTTATAAGATCACTCTAGGTATTTTACCTTGTTCCTTGAACATTGGTGTGTTATGTTAGGCATTGCCTTATTGTGTTTAGACTGGGTTTCCATTCCAGCTAATATGCTTCGTTTCAATATCCTTGAGGCATATCCGATGTCTTTGCTCAATTACTAGTGCTTCTCGCACTTTCTAACTCTTAATCGTTCTCCTAGAGTGAGTTCTTGACTCTTTTAGCTTCGTGAGCTTATCTGAGTTCCTTCGTTTGTTCGAGGTGTCCAGCTGTTTCGATTTGAATTTACCTTATGGTCCGTAGAACGGAGCTGACTACTTCCCGTGTTTCGTACCCTACATGTATACATACGTGGGGTACCTCATTGGTACGTTACCACTTACCTGACTAACTCACAAAAGGGTCTGTCAGGCCCACAAGCTCCTTCGGAGTGCGGTCGTCCCACATCCCGTATTTGGGTACACTCGTAGTGCTCATCACACGCCTAGGTGAAGTATTCTATTGTCAACTCCTCTTGTATCATTCTATGATACTCACCGTGATTCTTATGGTTTGGTTTTTAAAAATCTGAGGTTTAAAAGAAAAGTTTGGGGTTTTGAAAGGAAAATTTTGGGTTTCGAAATAAAAATCTTGAGTTTGAAATAAATCTTCATGGTGTTGCCATGTTTGAGGTCTTGACCAAGTCTAGCTTCTCGCTGACTGGTATGTTCGTTAATATAATGGTCGGGCCGTTAGGCCTTTCCAAGGTTTCATTCTTCAAGTCCTTAGGTTTGGTAATCCTGCCTTTGCTTCCATTGTCATGGTGGTACTTTAATAAGTACTTGTTAGTCGTTAAACGTCTTCCAATTGCCTTGTAGTTGCTGCACTTGCCTTAGCAAGTGCGCGGGTAGGTCAGTTTTCAGGTTAACATGTACCGGTTACGGTATTGTTTCCATCCGTATTGGCGGTTTTTTTAGCTCTTTCATCGATCTTTTGATCTTAGTGATCAATCTCCTGAGTAGCTTCTCATTTTCCTTGACAAGGTTGTCGATAATTTGGGTCCTTTCCCGATCCTTGAGGTACTCTGTGTACCTTGCTTCGTTGCTCGTTCCCACGCCCTTAAGGGTGGTTACCGAGGTTTGAGAAATCCTTAGGAGCTACATCATAGTGCTGTTGGTGTATGTTTTATGAGTACTCCCATAGTTGCCTGACTATGTTATTCGGTTATCACAACCTTTTGGCGTTATAGGTTTGGAGTTATCCAACCTTGACTATTTCCATAGTCGGTTTCTATACCGTTGTTGGTATTTTCAAGCGTTTAGTCCGCAGACTCTCTTGTCTCGGTTTTGTACTCCGCTTTTCCGCTTCCTTGCATAGTTGTGCTTCCCTTCTTGTCGGCTGTGCATGGTTCTCGTGACTGCGAAGCACGTCGCCCCATGGTGCCATAAATTTCATTATCTTTTGGTTGGGGTTTCCAATCTTCCGCTATAAAGTGCGGTTAATGTCATTCAACTGAGAACCATCTCCGGGATTTCAAGTTCTTGGTCTCTACCGTATGACAGGTTCTTTCTCTTTACAAGGTTTATTTTACAACTGCCAGATCGGGTTTTCCCGAGTAAGAGAGGTCTTTCCATCTCTCTGGTGTTCTTATCCCAACTTTATAACGGGGGTTGCGGAGGGTGGGATTGGTTATGTAGGTATCCAGATCACACTGGAAGTTCCTATCTAACGTACCTCACACGCTAACACTCAACCCTAGCCCTAAGTCTCTAATTCCTAACTCGGTATTTAGACCTTCAGAGCGATACTTCGCTCTGATACCACTTTTTGTAACACCCCTACCGGTAATCACACAATTATCTCCTAACCCGTCTCAATTACCAACAACAATGCAGCGGAATTCAAACTACAACCGGTGGGTGATACATGCCGTTAGTCACCCACGTGACTAACAAGGCCAAATCCAATACAACAACTCAGATACATTATTGGTCTGATGGATTATTATACCGAGTACTACAACCAAATTATACATTCCATTACTTGATCAAATCTCAACCAAATACAAACTTCATTCCCATATTATATAATACAACTTCAATTATGATCTATACCGAGTATCTACTACAATTCCCAAACTTGTCGACCACATGTCGGTCTTACAATTCCATAATACAAAACAAATACAACTTCTTAAACAACTACCCATGCTCACATGACAACCCGTCCTACACTCAAACGGTATTTGGCTTCAATGTTCTTGTAAAATAAAAAAGGTGCCCCTAAGAGCTATGCAAATTGCTGCATATAAAATTCGCATACCCCTCGTGCTAACAGGGGTACGCCGACTACTTTGGTCGAGAACATGCGGTTCATTTTAATTCAAACAGCATGCAAGGCAACAATACATTATATATGTATATTGGCACAATCAAGGTTCAATAGAGTACAAACACTAACACACACATCAGGAGGTTAGTTAAATATATACTATACTTAGGCCTTGAGGGTTTCTACCTCACTATGACATGCTCAATTACTCATTGTCTTACCCACCCTCTTGGGTTCTCTTACTCACATTCTCTTACTCTCAACCTCAAGCAAGTTCTACAATACTCAACTCAATTCTCCACTCAAACTCAATTTCTCAAGTTTCTTAAGTCTCTCAAGTCTCAACTTAATTCTCAATACTCAAATTATCAATACTCAACTCAAGTTCACAATTCAAATTCTCAATACTCAAGGGCATCTTTTAAGTCTTTACCCACGACCTCCGGGCAGAGTCATAAATAAGACTCACCACTGGGCTTACAAATACAAATGGAGCTATACAATTAGCTCCCAAAATTCTCAAATGTCCAGTTCTCTACCGGACTATTCAAATTCCCAAGGCTCCTCTCTCGGAGTCATTTCATAATCTCATGGATTAGCCTAGAGGTATCTCCCTCGATAACATCTATTAGCTTAGGGAATTACTCAATGTCTAGTATTCTCAGATCTAGGGTTTTACCCAACTTATCGAATACTCTCATGTTCGGGACATTGTTATGTTAGTCGATCCTGTCATCGGGGTTCGACTATCTTTCTAAGGGGTTTGGTGATCCCTTACCATTCTTTACTCCTCTCAAGGTTCATGTCTTGAGCATTCATTAAATCCTCTAAGTAGAGGTTCTTACATACATCCACTATTAATTGTTATTGTGGATTAAATCAGTTCGGTTCTCTAACCGTTATCGAGAGTTTACTAATCCCGTATACTTTCTCACATTCTAGTGAGTTCATAGGTTTATGTTATCGTTTCTTAGTTTGATAGTTTGAGTGTGTTTCCACGTTTTCCTTAATTCGCAACATGACTCTTTCTATGAGTCATGAATCAAACAAGACTCAACTATGAGTCGAACTATAGCACACATTCCACTCTCAAGCAATTCATCCGCAATCACACATTTCATGAATTATACAAACTTTAATTTCAAAATATAATTCAACAACAAGCAATACAATACAAGCACTACAAGGTGAAATAATCCGATTCGTGCTTTTATCTTGTTAAGGTGATCACACAATCAAACAAGCACACAAATCAGAGTAACCAAGGTAGCATACGGGGCATGAGAAAATCATACCTTACACCTTGGTTTACTTTTACCGTGTCTTCTCACTTTGCTCGGTTTACTCTTGGTCCACTGATAATATTCCAAACATCTCTATTAATTTAAGGTACTACAGTATGTAAAACTAATACTCCCGTACTTAACCCGTTATCCCATTATTCCTTAGTTTTGTTCTTGTGTCCTTAAACTCACAACTTTCTCAACCACTTCTCCACCTTGTTTACACTTCTTAGGACCTTTAAAAGTCACCAAACAACTCCTAAACATCATCTAAAACCAATACCATTCAAACCCTCATGTTTAGAACCCTTAAAAGTACTCACAGTTGAATTCTGGGGGTGGTCCAGGACTTGGTCTAGACCCAGAGTCCTGGACCAATACACTGATGCACTCTCGACCTGTTTTCTACCCTGGTCCGGGACTTGGTCCTGGACCAAGTCCCGGACCACCTCCTGTTTTCACTCTCGGCCTATTTTATAATGGGTTCAGGACCTTATACAAGGGCTAGGTCCCGAACCCTGCTAAAACCCGCTACTATGGTAATTTTTCAACCCCAAATCAACCCTTAATCCACCCCTAATCATTCCCTAATCTTTCCACAAGTTTCCTACATATTTAAACACCTCAAAACATGCTCTAAGCCTCTCCAAATCATTGGCCAAATCCTTACTCCAATTCTTGCTCAATTTCATAAATTTCAATTCTCACGTTCTTGCATTTTGCACACTTGTGCATTTCTACTTCTTCTTGATAGTTTCTACCTCCTACCAACCTTACCAAATTACTTAAATAACTATTCCAAACTATTCCTAGACAATTGCACTTCTAAAACCCAAGTCCAACTCTCATCTTCCTAAGTCTTGCACACTAACTCATTTCTAGAATTTCTAAGATTCTCATATGCCATTTGCTACAGATTTTTACATCTCTCTTTCTAGTTCTCCAAATATCATCTCAAGGTTATTAATCAACTCTACTCAACCAAAATGAACACTTAAGTTTCCCCCACTTACCAAGCCACTTACAAACACTTATTTCCTACTAAAATTTTGTCGTAGCCTCCCCATAAATCTTACATCCTCAACTTCATCAATTCTCACCAATTTTAATTGCTAATATAGCCACACCCTTAAAGGGTCCTGCCAGGACAAAAGCTCAACCAAAATTCACCAAACCAACAACATAGCTCACAAACTCAAATGCAATGGCACTTAGGCCCTTAAATCATCATAAGTTCACCAATTTTCTCAAATATCAACCAACACATTACTACCACAAGTTTTTGGTTTCATTCCATTAATTACCCATCCCAAGTTCTAAAACAATCAAAATAAGCATTAAGGTGAGTTTCTTACCTTAAGCTCAGAAATTCTTCTTTTCTTTTCCAATCTCCTCCTTCTCTCATTCTTGGTCAAAACCGGCCAAGTTGGCCAATCACTTGCCAACCTCAAAATCAACATTCAAATGGGGAATTAGGCTCTAACTAATACCCTTATACATTTTAATTTAGCTAGGATTCAAAGGAAGGTGCTTAAAGCGCAAAAATAAGGGATTACTTTGACACCCTAAGATGAGCTTTTGGTCATGAATCAAAGAGGAGCTCCCAACCACCATGGAAGGCTTGGAAAGAGGCTCAAAACAAGAAAGGGAACAAGGCATAAGAGGGGCAAAAATTGGCCAACACTACAAGATGGGATAAATATGTGTTTTCTTAGGAACTTTTTACCTTAATGGAAATAGAAGCCTCCAAGCTTCAAGATGGTGCCATTTCCTCTTCAAATGGGCAAAATCCATGGAGATGAAGTTCATCATTTTGGTATTTTGAAACGAGAGGAAGATAGAGAATGATGAGAGGAAGAGGAATATGTGGTTATTTTTGTGTTTTGAGCTTTAATGAAGCTTGGGCATGAGGTTGAAGATAGAGTAGCCATGGAAGCCCTTCAAAATCGTTCAAACCAGTAGAGAGGAAGGGGGAGCCGGATGGAGGAAGGAGGAAGGGAAGAAAGAGAGGAAAGAGAGAAATGAGGGAGGAAAGAGAAGAAAAGTTACTTTTCTAACTTTTTGCTTTTTCCTTCTTCTTTTATTTTAGTTCGCTAGGTGTGTGTGTGGTTGTTTTACGCTATAAAAACTGGCCCACACACATATATATATATATATTTAAGTTGGAGCATTTTTCATCTTTTACAGAAAATGCTCGTTAATTTACCCGGATTTAGCACTATTCACTAACCGGGCTCGTTTTCCAGGTTTTTCTCATTTCTTTAATTTTAATGGTTCTTAAGCTTCCATTAATGCTTAATTATAGTTATTTAATGAACTATAATTTTTACGGGTTCGTTTGACCACTCAAAGTCACGTTTTTTGAGTTTTCTCGAAAAACGTGCGCTAAAGCTTTATTAGCGTTTTTAATTCGTTTTATGGATCTGTTTTCTTCGGGGATTGTTCCTGTATATTAATTAGGCCTTATTAAGCCTTGTAAATTCATCTAAGACCCTTGTCGAGGTCGTATTCCTCCTACAGTCACATAACGCTCAATTTAGCGTTTTTTCACTTTTTAGGTGTTTTTCTCTTTTCTTTTGGATTTATTTTCTTTACCAAAATTCTTTAGGCACTAATAGGCCCTCAAATATCATATTAGAGTAATTTAATAACCCTGATTAAGTTCGAGGTATTTCAGTATGCCACAATATCAATTCCTAGCTCTCTACAAGTTGGGGCGAGCTCTTCCTCAACGTCCCTCGTCCATAAAGACCACTTCATTTCCACAGCAGTGATTGTGTGGACAACATTTGCTCTCCTAATGGTAGAAGGATATGCCTCAGATATCCCAATGTACTTGATCTTTCGCTCTTCTACTAGTTTCTTCAGCTCCATCATGGTGATTTCTATTGGAACTATAGTATCAATACGATGCACATAGTAGATATCGATGCAGTCTATACCAAGCCTCTTCAAGCTAGCCTCACAAGCTTCTCTAATGTATGCAGGGTCACCCTTTATGCTAAATTTACCCTCTAATTCAACATGATTAGCAAACTTTGTGGTTAACTGCACCTTCGCTTGCCATCCACCTTTCAAAGCCTAAAATTAAGTATATTACAAATGGAGAAATTTGATTAGAAAAATTTATGTGCTATTTTATTTCACTTCATGCGGAAACAAGTAAAGTCTTATTAAGGGTTGCGTTGATAAGAAATATTGTGTAGTGAGAGTCTCATAGATACTACAACAACACATATACATACCTTGCCAACAAGAACTTCATTGGTGAAAGGCCCGTAGATATCGGCAGTGTCAAGGAAGATGATGCCGGAGTCAATGGCATGGAGGAGAGCAATCATGTCCTCCTCAGGCTTTAGAGGACTGTAGAATGCAGACATGCCCATATAACCAAGTCCTTGAGTGGATACCTCGAATCCTTGAGAACCCAACTTAATTGTTTTAAGCGGTGCCATTTTTTCCCTCTTCTTTCTTGAACGACGATGTTTCCTCCTTAATCTGGTATCTCTTCTCTTGATTATGGGGACCAAGAGATCAATCCAATTCAATAGAAGTCCCGCTGTGGTGTAACCAGAAAGCATTCCATACGCAGGGAAGTCACTAATGGTCCACAAGAGAGCAGCCTTCTGCTGAAAATTTTGTCTTAAGGATGCGTCATAAGTCACTGTACCAGTTTCCCACAATTGTTGCAACTCTTCAATTAACAGTTGCATGTACACATCTAGGTTTCCTTCGGAGTTCTTTGGTCCTGGAATTATTAGTGATAAGAACATAAAAGGCTTCTTCATACACAACTCAGGGGGCAAGTTGTATGGAGTTAGAATCACTGGCCAGCATGAATAATTACCACCGAACTTCCCAAACGGGCTAAATCCATATGTACACATACCTAGTCTTACGTTACGAGGCTCCTGCGAAAATTGTTGATACACATTATTAAAATGTTTCCATGCCTTTCCATCAGACGGATGAGCCATTTACCATTAACACGTTGGTTCTCTGCGTGCCACCTCATTTGTTCAGCTATATTCTTCATGGCGTAAAGTCTTTGCAACTTGGTGTGATAGGGAAATAGGTTAACACGTGCACTGCTACAAGTTTCCCCTTGTTGTTTTCTTATATCTATCTTTACCACACTTTCGGCATCGGTCCAAACTTGAGTCCTCTTTCCAAAAAAACATATGCCCTTCAGGGCATGCATGGATCTTTTGATGAGGCGGTTCGAGCCCTTTAAGAAGCTTTTTGGTATCATAGAATGTCCTTTTCATCAAATTTGCCTCAGGTATTGCATCTTGTAGCAATGAAGTAAAACCATCAACACACCTGTAGGATAAGTTATGTTCACATTTTAAGTTGACAATTCTTGAAGCTGCCTCCAAAACTGACATTTTACTCCCTTCGTACAAGGGTTCCTCTGCCGATCTCAATAATTCAAAGATTTTTTTTGTTTGAAGGTCAGGGTGTTCTTCAGTTGCATCCACCCTTTCATTATGAATGTCATAATCCACCGTTTCACCCATAGCATCAATGACCATATCCCGATATGAGTTTCCCTCAACTGATGGAGATGGAGGAGGTAGTAAACCAACATCGTAATCTTCATACGAAACTGATTTAAAATAATTATCGATGAAACCTCTTCTGTACAGATGTAATGTTACAGTGTTTGTATCATGTAGCTCGTAGTGATTGCATATAACACATGGACATCTTATCTTCTTGAATCCTTGTAGTCTCTATGCTTTTTAGCAAATGCAATAAACTCGTCAACCCTTTTAGGAACTCTGGTGTGAGTCTCAAACCATCCAACCTGCGATGCATCTAGTGTCCATCGGAATTCATTGTGTATGTTTCACCTAAATGACACCCTGGGTTTAGGCGACATAAAAAAACTTCAAGTTAATATGGTGCATACATAATAATTATGATGCACAAGCTACGACATAGTTGCAAACAAGAACATAATATTTTTGTTAAGAGAAGTAGTGCAGAATTACACTAGACCAAATAAAATAACATTGGTCCCTAAATGCACATGTAGTACATGAAAAAATATTTGAGTCTGGAGTTTGTTAAAACACTAGCACCTGGAAGCCTCGGTCTACAAATTTGTTGCTCAAAAGTTAGAATGGTGTAATTGAGATACAAACTGTTACTTGTGGTTTTCTGTCATACGTGGTTACTTAATTATTTGTAGCTGGAATAGGACTCGATCTGTAGTTCATCCTCAATTACAAATCATTGTTCAGAACAGATTTTAGGCACATTAATTGAAAACCTCCGTATGATCAGATGAAAAAAACATATTCTAATGACTGCAAAAACCATAAATGAACCACTTTTATCCATCAACTACACACATAGAAATAGTAAGATTAACTCACCTAATGGTATATCTTGCTCGACTCCAAGTAAAAACCTGCACGGTTAAGTTTGACATTTTACGGCTGTCATTCCGGTCGTTTGAATCGTACTAAAGGCGGTGTCGTGTCCCCGAACAATGAAAGATTATGAATTTCCAAAGCCAAGTTGTTGCAACAATTAACAAAAAAATAAGTTGTTCATGAGATTAAATAACTCAACTACAAATCTGATTTTCCTCACTAACTAACCCCACATGTAGATATAATTTGTTGTTCATTTCCTTAATTTTAGGAAAATGGACTTTTTTTCAACAATATCTATCAACATAGTTCTAATTTATACTGTATACTTAGTAGTTTGAGAAAAAAAAGGCAGAATATTATACATACATTTATTTTAGATAATTTATAAACATACCGACTACTTTGTCTCCATGTTTATAAATGGGTTTATATTTTAAATTTTATACTAATCACACATTTCTATTATGTACATGAAGAACGGGTATGTTTTATTTTGGTTTCTTTCAAATATATCTTTACCGTTGAAATTCTCATTTATTTTCAAATCTCACAAGTAAACGAAATTGACATTTACGTTTCAAATCTTAAAAGTATAACTGTAATTTTGAACATGTTGTATTTCATTCAACTGCATAGTTAAAATACAGAAAAACAATGCCTACCCCATTATGATAAAATAAATACGTATGTAATTCATTTTATGTTACATGACTTGGAAATTTTTATCTTTACTTATAAATTGTTTTAACAATTCAATGTACAAAAAATCCCTTCAATTCAGAAAGCAAGTCATTCTTGATTTTTTTTTCTCAATTTTACGAAGAAAAATATATATATATCCTAATTTCCTTCCTCTCAAGATGAATTAACAATATATACATATAATAATAATCCCAAAAATTGTGATTCTCAACTACAATCTTAACAAATGTGATAAGACTTGTTCTTTTTAATTTTAAAACAATATTTCACTCAAATTAAACATGCAGTTTACATTTTAAACCACAATTTCAATTTTAGATCCTCTACATGAGCGCATTTTTATTCAATCAATTTATTTTGAGTGCAATTTATTCGATGGCATATATGACTATTCTATTTAAAATTATATTCCTAGTACAAATTTGTATTTACATTTCAATTTATTATTACCCATTACCTATGAATATTTTGAGATTAGTCAAGAAAAAGGAAAATGTATGGAGTATGTGTTTCCATTTTAAATCAACTTTTACAAAATTCAACTAATTAGTAGCAGCTTTTAACATGGTAGTGTCATAGGTACTGCTAAAAATTATTTGCTACAATTGTCCAAATTATAGCACAATAGCAACAATGATTGAATTAACATCAACTATAATAAACAATTCATAATTTAGCTATCAAACGTTATCAAAATTTAAATAATTTTACCAACTGATAAGTAATAAAACATTACCTACTAGTAGCGGATTTAACGTAGTAGCAAGTTAGCTACTGTTTGATATTTGAGGCTACTGTCGTCACATAGTAGCACAATAGCTACCACGTTTGGATTAGCGTCAATAGTCAGTTGCAATTTTAGACTCCAGTAACCGATGATGGTAGCAAACTTATTCTTACTCCAATAACCAAGATGTAGGAAAATGTAGCTATTACTAATTTTAGCTTTTACGAAAACAATAGCAATATAGCTACCATATAATATTTTTTTGAACCAGTCATAACATAGTAGCACAATTACAACCAAGAAGAATTTATTAGCATACAAAATCAGTAGCCTTTTGACTAAAAAACTACCGATTTAAGTGTGGTTGCAATTTTGCTTACTGGTTGATATTTGTGGCTATGTCGCCCATATAGTAGCACAATAGCAACCACGTTCAGATTAACATCAACTGCAAGTAGCAATTTCATTTAGCTACGCAGTTGGTAGCAAAGTTGCGTTCACTCCAACACACCTAGATGGCGGAATACATAGCTACTATTAACGTAGCAATTTTATTTAACAGTAGCAATATAGCTGCCATATAATATTTTTTTGCAACCAGTCATAAATATGGTAGCACAATTGCAACCAAGAATTTATTAGCATACCAAATCAGTAGCCTTTTGACTAAAAAGCTACCGATTTAAGTGCGGTTGCAATTTTGCTTACCGGTTGATAGTAGAGCAATGGCAACCACGTTTGAATAGCATCAACTGCCAGTAGCAGTTTCAGACTTTAGCTACTGATGTTGGTAGCAAAATTATTTTTACACTGGCAATAAAGATGGAGGAATGTATAGCTACTGTTGACGGTAGCAATTTTATGTGACAGTAGCAATATAGCTGCCATAAGAATTTTTTACAACCAGGCATAGCATGGTTGCACAATTGCAACTAAAAATTTATTAGCATACAAAATCAGTAGCCTTTTGAATAAATCACTACCGATTTAAGTACAGTAGCAATTTTACGGTAGCGAAATGGCCTTTTTCTTGTAGTGTAATATCCCTTCACTGGTGTCATTAGTTTCATATATACCAACTGGGTAGTTGCTGTTGATACTATTAGGAGGACCAGCTTTGAGTGGTGTAGACATCCTAGGACGATGCCTCCGCATGCAGTTTTGCCATGACGAAATCTTTATACTCTGCTGTACAACTAGATCTTGAAGCCTTTTTGTTGTTTCTTTCTTTGCTGTTATTTTTATTGTGACTGGTTTTCACCAGCAAGTTATAAAAATAAAAAAAAAAATAGTACGAGTGAGAGGCCTTTATATAGCATGTCGAGCGAAGGGATTCTAGTTTGAAAGATTGACCAACCGTACTGCCCCTGGAGTGATGGAAAGACAGCGGATATTTTTATTTGAAAAGTCAAATGTTTCGAATTTGAAAAAGTAGAAGGTTTCTATGTTAGGCGTGGGAGCTTGCCATGACTCAGTATTTGGGCATAATCTTTGTCAGATTCAATGTGAGTGGAGACGATGGGTGGTAACTTTTGCAAAAGTTTGGGCACTTTCTAGCTTTCAATTATCAACCATCTAACTTGCCTGTTGTACAATAGAGATATCGCAATAGTTCTTCTCGATATATTAGTTTCAAGTTGTAGAAACACTCTTATCACCGAAGTCAATAAGTGGTACCAGTTACTTACAAAATTACTATGGTCCTTTCTTAAATAAAAACATTTCCTAAATATAAGATAACACATTTCAAGATTAAACAGAGACCATTGAGATTTTGTCATCAAGAGTAAGTAACAAAAGTATCTCTGTATATCAATCCTTCCTCCGTATTTCAAGGCGCGTCAAACTATTCAGACCTCACCGGAAAGCTTTTTTTGGACTTGTCTACGTACGTAAACCTTTGAGAAGGAATCTAACAATTTCCCCAAAGTTGATACAGATTTAATTTGCCACTAGCTACCCATACCATAAATTATCAACTTGAGTTGGAGTCGACGAGCTGAGGGGAATAAAGGGTCTGAGTCCCACTTCCTTGGCATTCCAGACTGGTCAAAAAAGGAGCGTTACATGGAACCTTCTACTTGTTCCAAATTCGACTTTTCCAATGAAAAATGGACCCGCTGTCTTTCCATCACTCCATGCTAGACCGTTCGTCAAATCTTTTTACTATTAAACAAAAATCCTTCTGCTCGACTTGCTCTATATAGGCCCCTTTCTCGTACTATCATCCACATCCAAATATCAAAGCAAAACAATCTCATAGCAACACAATAAGAGAAGATATCAAATTTAGGAGAACATCAGCTTGCAAAAGAGAAAGGAGGGGAAAAAATGGCATCAGTTAGAACCATTAAGTTGGGTTCACAAGGGTTTGAGGTATCTGCCCAAGGACTTGGTTGTATGAGTATGT
>CM041778.1:184135714-184201542 GCA_023374045.1 Limonium bicolor | reverse complement strand
TAAGGCTTAGAGTGTTAGCACATTGGTGCGGGAATACTAGTTATGATACTTATACAAATACGAGTTTAGGTTAGAAGTTTACCCTTAGGTGGGTGTGATCTCAGTGGCTTCGCAGCCACCGGCGCAGAATAACCTAGCTGAAGAGGCTCAGCTGGTTTGCCCTTCTCAGCATGGGCACTGCTCTCACTGGGGGAGTTCTTCTGCGATTGCTGGAAGAACTTCCCCTTCTTCTTTTTCCAGCTCTTGCCCTGGTTCTGCTCCTCAGCACTAGTGTTTTTGCTGTTGGCCTTGCGCTTAAGCGTCGTTTCCTCATCCCTTAGTTGACAAGTGATCTCAACGCGAGATGCCGCGTGATAGCAGTTCTAAAGTTTCAGGTATTAGATGGGATTCTTACTCAAAAGGATAAAGGTTCAAGGATTTATAATGGTACTAAGGGTTCAACCGATATTTACCTGAAGGGAGGAAAATCTGGTGTAGCCCATACCGTACCGAAGGCGATGACTCAGACCGCCATAGAAGTGATCGACCAACACCTGGCCGGTGTACCCAAGGTCGGGTAGAAGACGAAGGATAGAAGTAAAAGTGTGGTAGTACTCATCAACAGACATCTTTTCTGTCATCCTCAAGGCATCAAGCTCCAGTCTTTTCTTTGTTTTGACGTGTTCGGGGTAGTACTTGGATCGGAGGAGAGCGGTGAAGGATTCCCAGTCGAAGGTGGGGTCATTGACATGCTCGTGTTTGACTAGTTTCCACCAATCCATCGCAGCGTCCTTGAGGTAGTAAGCTGCTATTCTCACTCAGAACTCCAGCAGAGCTTTGAGGGTTTCAAATGCCGTCTCCATCTCGAAGATGTAGGCTTCTAGCTTTGCCGGATCACTCTCGCCTCGAAAGCATGGAGGTCGGAGTTCCGCTATAGATTTTACCCAGTTTGCTTCTCTAGGTGGAGGGGGAGGGAGTGGTCCCGCTTGTGTTCGCTGATTCTGTTGTGTTTGCTGCACCGCTGTGATTACTTGAGGTAGCATCTGCGCTACCGTGGCCGCGACGATCTCTGCTATCGTCTGCTGGCCCGGTCCATCATTGGCCCCTCCTCTGGGTCAGCCTGGACCTTGTCCTGACATCTGAACAAGTAACATTCACATTAGGTATTGCACACCATGACCAGTTGGTCTTGAATTTAAGCAAAGGTATCGTCCATAAGGACGTCAAGGGTATCCGTTGTTATCAACGGTCACTCCTAGTTAGGTTTCTAGATTTCCGTTTTAAAACGGTTATAATCCTAACTCGGTAATCCCTATGCTCGGTAATCTTAAGACATCAGAGCGTAACTACGCTCTGATACCACTTTTTGTAACACCCCTACCGCTAATCCCTTACTTACCGTCTAATTGTCCCGTCCCTCCTACTACTCGCAGCGGATATACTACTACTACGGCGGGTGATACAATGCCGCTAACCGCCCATACAGCTAGCAAGGCTTACACTACTTACAGTAACAGTCTGATGTCTAGATATACCGAGCTACTACATTACTTACCATATACAAAATATCGTATACTTACAAAAGTGATTACTGAGTCCAAGTGTATTCAATTACATCCTTTCACTAGTTTACCAAAAATAATGAGTTTCCACAAGCTACTCATCCATACCAATTCATAATCCACAATATCCAAAAAGGGTGTACCCCATGGTACACCGGCTAAACAAAAGGCATATAGCCGTGTACAACTTGGTACACCTTTCAATAATCGGTTAATTACATCAAAAGGAAATCTTCTTGAACTCCTTACCATCTTCACCCTTCACGAGCACATGTAAAATATTAAAAACAGTGCCCCAAGGGGCTCAGCAAAATGCTGCATATAAAATTCGCATATACCGCGTGCTAACTAGGGTACGCCGACTATTTTGGGTCAACTATACATGCGGTTCATTATTAACATGCATACATGCTTTACATATACCACGCATTCATACACAATACAATACACAAGCCAAACAACAGTACAATAGCATACACAGTACTTACCTTCTCAAGGGTTAGCCAATTACACATCCGGGTTAATCGGATGTTCATTACTCTTTTACTCATTACACAATACTTACACAATCATACACATACTTTACTTACTTACTTTCCTATACTCATTTACTTACTCTTACTTACTTCTTTTACTCATGTTAAGTCGGTATGACCTCCGGGCAGGACTACACCGTTCCACCACCGGGCTTTAGGTGGCTCACTAATCCAGGATGCTACCCATTTAAGGGGTTTAGGGCGTGGAAAAGATTAAAGCCAGGAATTGGATCCAACCTCTTGTGTCTCCGCCTCCTCACGCGTGGCCGAAACTATATCGGACTTCTCCTCATTCCAATTTACCAAATTATTATGTTAGATTTGGTTAGCTTGTTAGGAATTGGTTAGAAGTCCATCACAAAGTCATTCAGTCACTGCACAATACATCAAGCATACACACTTCATTATCATCCATACATTTCATGAATTATACAAACTATGTGTAACACCCCTACCATTAGTACAGTGCTTACCGTCCAATCTCCATACATATCAGATACACGCAGCGGAAATATACTTACATACAATGGGTGATACAATGCCGTTAGTCACCCACGTGACTAACAAGGCTACTACCTCTACATACAGCATCGGTCTGATGGACCGGAATCCCGAGTACTACGCATCTAGAATACATACTCCATTCATCAATCAATTACAACAATACTCCATTCAGTACTTACTCCTCTTCAATCCATACAATACAATATACTTAACCGAGTCTACTAGGATCCTTATACAATTATCATATCCCTTCCAAGTTCATACATACACCCTAAGAGACTACTTACTACCCATTCCTCACTACTACATTACTTTCTAAATACAAAGGGTGTGATAGTTGATACACCTCTACATTCTACTACTACTATCCAATGTAGTCGCCGGTCTCGTGCCTTGACCACATTCGCTTCGGGTACCTGCACACTAAAAATGTCCCCCGAAGGGGTCAGCTTTCGCCGAGCATGATAACCGCATACCCCGCGTACTAGTGAGGGTACGCCGACCACTTGGTCGAATACATGCGGTTCATTTATTCACACAACATGCATACATGCTTTCATACTCAATACTACATTACTTTCACAAGGCATACATACACACATACATTTCATTGCATTCAAGGAACACAATACAATCATCCAATACATACTTACCTTCTTCCGAATACACATACGCATTATACACAATATACAATACTTGTTAGCTTCATTGGTCCACCCGGGTTAATCGGGTGGAGATTACTCTTTTACTCGTTACTTCATACATACGCATACATACTCATACTCATACTTACTTACGGATCCATACTTACTTACTCTTACTCTTACTCAAGTTAAGTCGTCGGGACCTCCGGCCCTGGGGACTACACCGTCCCACCTCCGGGATTTACTTGACTCACCAATCCGGGATGCTACCCATTTAAGGGATTTGGGCCGCGGACCAGTTTAAGAGTCAGGAATTGCAGCCAACCTCTTGTGACTCCGCATCCTCACGCGTGGCCGAAGCTATATCGGACTTGTACTCATTCCAATTTACTCACTTAAGTTAGGAGTTAGATAGTTAGGAATTAGTACAAGTCAACATCCAAGCCACAATAATACAATACCCATATACACTTACATACAAATACATTACAATATACAAGTACACTACAAGTATGATACACTTCATCATCATTCATATGTTTCATGAATTATACAAACTATTGTTCAAGACAAATATCAAGAACAATGTAAACAAGCACAAGTAGGTGCAATATAGTCCGATTCATGCATTTATCTTATTAGGTGATCAAATAAGCACACAAATCGGGGTAACCAGATTAGGATACAGGGCATGAAGAAACCATACCTTTTCTACAATTTACGTTACCGGGTGCCTTCTTGTCTCTTTGGTTCACTCTTGTTCCTTAGTCCTTACTTGTTCCTCGAGTCTTATTCTTGAACCAATGACTACATGCCAAATGGTTCAATTAATACTAAGCATCACAATACATACATAATTACTACTCCCGTACTTACCCCGTTATCCCGTTATTTCGGTTTAACTTAATGTTCTTAAACTTACAACTTTCTTAATTACTTCTCAAACTTGTTTACACTTCTTAGGGCCTTTAAAGGTCACCAAACAAGGCCTTAACAACTTCTAAAACCATTACCCATCAATGCCCCATGGTTAGACCCCTAAAAATCACATTTTACAAGCTTTTATAGGTGGTCCGGGACTTGGTCCGGACCCAAGGTCCCGGACCATGCACTGAAAACACTCTCGACTGAATTTTGTTATTGGTCCGGGACTTGGTCCTGGACTAAGGTCCCGGACCACCTGCTGGTGTGACTCTCGAATTAATTTTAGGTGCGGTCCGGGACTTGGTACATAACCTAGGTCCCGGACCCTGCTAAAAACTGCTACTAGGATGATTTTTCAACCCCTAATCAACCCTTAATCCACCTCCAATCATTCCATAATCTTTCCACATGTTTTGTACATAATTAAACACACTTAAACACTCACTAAAACTCCTTAAATCCATGGTCCAATACTTACTCAACTTCTTGTTCAAATTCTACAAATTTTCATTCACAATTTCATACTTTGCACACTTGTGCATTCCTACACTCCTCTTTGCATTTTGCACTTTGTTCCAATGTCATCTTACCATTCCAATTTATTTCCCAGCAACTACAATATCTATTCCCAAGTCCAACACTCTTTTTACCAATTCGTACACACTAATTTTTCCTAACTCCTCTAATGCATTTCCATACACCTTGCTACAGATTTTATACTTCTTACTTCTCATACTACAACTACCACTCCATCACTACTAAACATACCTACTCAACCCAATATACACCTTGGTTCTCCCACTCACCAAGTCATTCTTGAATACATAATTCCTACTAAAATTTTGCCATAGTTTACCTACAATTCTAACTTATCCATACACACATTTTCTCACCAAGTTCATACCTATTCTAGCCACACCCTTACAAGGGTCCTACCAGCAATCAATACAATATACATTCACCAATACTTCTTCAAATACCAATACTAATACTCATACACAACCATTTGGCTCCAAGGCCTACAATTCACATACTAATTTCACAAATACTCAAACTTCCTCACAAATACTTAAACTTCCAATACTACAATACCAATACAATAGTTTAGGTTCTTTTATTTGCTTACCCATTCCCATTGCACTAATGCATTAAATTGAGCATTAAGAAGGAGCTCTTACCTTGAGCTCTTATTTCCTCTTTTCTTTCCCACTTCTTCTCTTCTCTCTTTCTTGCCCGCCCAAATCGGCCATATGGGGGAATGGAGTTGCCAAACTCCATTCCCATCATCCAAGCACACAAAACAATTACAATTAATATATTAACCCTTTTCAACCATTAAAGCTTAATGTAAGTTTTAGGGTTTAGAAATTTCATTACCTTGCAAGGGTGTAGGTAATGCTTGGAATATCTCAAGAACAATATTTCTCACCCTCCAAGAGTGCCAAAATCGGCTAGAGTACAAAGGAACCAAACAAGTTTAGTCTAAATTTCGTTTTGCCCACAAGGGCTAGAAAAAGGTAAGCTTTCAAGAACATTTTTACCTCAAAATAACAAGGAGAAGAAGGTGGTTCTAATGGTGGTCTTGAAACTCCAAATGCTCCATACCCATGAAAACGAAAATGCTCCTTTTCGGATTTTGAAAAGAGGGAAATGTTCCTCTTGATGAGAGGATTCCAATGGTATAATTTTTGTAATTTTTGGTGAAGGTTTGATGGGTTAACAAGAGGAGAGAAGTGGGTGTTGGTGTGGGTTCATGTAAATCGCCATTAGAGGCTCAAGGGGAAGGAGAAGAAAATAGAGAGGAAGAGGGGGCTGCTGTACGTGAGTGTAGATAGGAAATGAGAGAGTAGGAGAGAGAATGTGAGGTAGTAAAGTAAGTTAAGTTACTTTTTGCTTTTTAATTCTCTTTGGTCTTTTGTAAATAAAAGAGAATGGAGAGTGTGTGTGAGAGAGCATAAATCGTGACACACACTCAGCCCATGTGGGTTTTAAAATTCTATTTACAATATTGGACACATAAGTTTTGGTTATTTATGTTTCTACCCCACAACTTCCCGTTTTTGACAGTTTTTACTATTTTCTCGTTTTATTGATTTTATCGGTTCTAAAGCTTCACTAATATTTAGTAACGACTATTTAGTTGACCGAAATTGTTACGAGCCTATTTGACCCGCTTAAAGACGCGTTTTTCCGGTTACCTCGAAAAACGCGCTTTAATGTTCATTAGTGTTTTTAATCCATTTTAAGGATCCGTTTTCTTCGGGATTTGTTCCCTAATATTTATTTAGACTTAATTAAGCCTTTAGAATCCTTATAATACGCCCACCGAGGTCTCATACCTCCTATGGTTATTTAACGCTTATTTAGCGTTTTTCGCTTTTTAAACGTTTCTTTATTTTTATTATATTTTTTTTTTGGATTTATTTTTCCTCATCAATATTACTTAACCATTATTAGGCTCTTAAATACCTATTAGGATAATTTAATCGCCATATTTAAGGTCGGGGTATTTCAATCTACCCCCCTTAAGAACTTTGTCCTCAAAGTTGTTCGAGGTTATAAGTTTACAATGCTTACTCATTCTTACATGTCTAATACTACGGTTATACAATCTTCCTCTTACTAATTCCCAAATCCATTACTCAAGGTTTCTACATACCATACCATCCAAATGTACTATAGTTACTCCAATCCGCGCTACTACTAATTATCTGGTTCCTCATTACAAAGTTCATACCTACATACAGTGCAAAGCTATCCCCAAAGCAATGCAATACACATACAATCCCGCAGGCACTCCGGTCATCTCGACGCAGGACTCCTCTATGTCCCGCTGCCTTTGGAATAATACCACATACTACACTACTATCTTCTCCAGTACAAGCTTCTCACAAATTCTTAACCTTCAGTCTAAGAGAAATACTTCACTACTACCAATTAAAAATTTTCTAAAACACATAACTCCAAAGTCCAATATATATACCTTACTTCTATCCTATGTGTGATTTTTGTGACCACTTAAGGGGAGCTTCAAGAATCATTCGACCCTGATGTGATCAGCATCAGTGTTGAACTATCTTTCCACCCCAATTTGTGTTCGGTTTCCCTTGATCTGATCAGGATCAAGTTCGACTTCCCACATCAGTTTCAAACAAGCAAATAATTCAATTATTTTCATGTTTTATCTTTTACTCTTCCTAGTCATTCATACATCTCCAAAGGATGGAATCAGTCCATCAATCATCCTCACTCTATTTCCCCAATTGCTTTACTCCATGGTTCAATCCTAATGCTCATTTCCTCAACCTTCACTACTTCCATCCATTACTCACCATCATATCCTATTTCTAACTACGGAATACTACACTTATAAGATTTAGTTGGCTTCAATTGTTTCACAAATTTTACTTACGATTCCACTACTATAAACTTCATTCATCTACTATCCTCATTCATTTCGTACTACTTCTTCAAAGGTTACAATACTTGTGGAGCTCCGTCCACTATTCATTACTTTTCTTTTACTAATACTCTTACACTGGTGTTACAAGATAGGTACATTCCTCCTATGGTATTTGCATGTTTAATGCCTAGTTACCATAATTACAATATGAATGAGTACTTATGTTTATTTAACATAGTACCAATCATCAATTTGATTCTCATTTGTGCTATGCACATTACGGTTTAAGTGTTTTATTCATAAAACTTACATTAAGCGGTTTTCGCTCTACCCCCCTTAAAAGGGATTACGCCCACGTAATCTACCATGTGTTATTATTATTAAACATTGGTTTAATCAATTTGGGCAATCTGAAGTGTTTAGCTTCACTACGGTACATTATACAGTATACTCTGGTCAAAGGGTCTCAACCATACCAATGGTTTAGTCTTTGCACCAGGAATTCCTATATGAGTTTATTTAACTCATAATCAATTTGGTTCTAGCCTATCAGGCTTTAAGGCATTAATAGCCAATCTCGCATACTTACTGGGTGTATTACATTCCTCAACTAGGGCCCACTAGCTTCTGCTGCGCGACCCTAATAACCTTAGTGCTTAATTCGCTCTTTGGTTATTATAGATGTGTTACTCATCGCCTTTTATCCCTTTTTGTGGGAATAAGGTTTACAACCAACTGTGGTATTCTTTTACCGCCTTTGAACTCAACGAGTTTAGCTTATGACCAGCTTCCTGGTAATCTATTATACATACTATCCGTACTCTCACGATTGTTCGCTAAGTTCTTCCAACTTATTGTTGGCGAGGCTAAGCCACTATTTAGTTATAGTGCTTCCTCTGTTGTCAATAGCTTCTGAATTATACCAGTTCTTCTGGTTCAGTACAAGTGTCCTTTACTTGTATGACCTTGCATTTTCTATGCGTCGGTCCTTGTGACTTTCTTAAGTCTCTTTTCACTCTTTATTCCAATGGAATTCACACCATGTGATTGCTAGTGTGTTTTACACTCTTCGTGCTTCTTTGGCTGTAGGCCGCACGGTTTGTTGCTAAGGTTGCTTAACTGGCTTATGCCATGTTTGTTGGTGAAAAGAAGGGTTTACTACGGTTTACATTCCCCATATCCCTAGCTACCCCATTAGATCATTAGCTGCACAAGTGCAATACCAAAACACTCAGTCATACAGAGTGCAGAGGCGTAAACGCTTGGCAGTAAGTCACTTATGTGATAGGAAAGAATATTTATGCCTGTCTTCTCATACTTATACTCCGTGTCATTATCTGCTACTTCCTCATAGCGGTCGCTTGTTGCGCACCGTATTCTTACTCATTGTACAACATTGTTTTTACTGTTCTGTTACTGTGATAGTTCCTTTTTACTTATTGCCATTGTCATTGGCACCATTTCCTTATGGTGTGTACACTGAGGGTTTCCCCTGTTCGTGTGTATGACGGTTGTCGTAGCATACCGCAATGTGATTATTTCCCAGTGTGGATGTCTTATTCAACTTAGGTTTTATGTGTAGGTTAGCTTACCTCACATTCTATCATCATTTGTGATACAATTTACCAAGTATCTTGGTTGACCAGGGATGTGATAGTTCATCGGGTTATAAGCTCTCTTGAGCGCTGGCCGTTCGTGGTGTTCAATGTGTATTCCCGTTGATTGTTTTGACAATGATTGTCTTTCAGTGCTGAGCATTGTTTATAGGCTCCAGCTGTGCAGTTCTACTTGTATGTACATCGCCGGGACATCCCAAGAACTTCAAGGGTTTTCTGGTCCCGTTCTCTAATTTGAAGAGTATTTTATCACTGATAGGTGAAAGTTCTTGTTGAGGGGTTTGTCTCCACTCATAGGTCTAATGCCAAGGTTTGCTATGTTAGTATTTATACAATGGTTCACCACATGCTTGGGTGCATGTGAAGTATACTTACTCCTTTAAGTCGTAATGGTTTGGAATGTCTTTTCTTGTTCGATCGCCTCTTGGCAGCATCTATATGCGTAGGCTTTACTGTTATAATAGATGGAAGCCTTTCTAAGGGTTCCCATCTTCACCACATCGGTGGTCTTTGGCTAACGGGGAGTACCTTCCCTTGGGTTTCTCATAGTGTCCAAATGTGGACTAGGCCAATGTTGGCATTATCCTGATTCTTATGCCTCTGTGTTATTAGCTACAGTAGGCATGAAGGGTAATTAGATCTCGTCAACTGTATACTAGACTGGTGTTCTAGTGACAGTGACACTGAGATGGCCATTACTCCAAGCCACTCAGGATGTTGGGTTTGAACTGATGGTCCAGTTGTTGATTTCTTGTCGTATGAGACAATATCTCTTGCAAGTCTTGTTATCGAATGGTGTGGGTTATGCAACCTTTAAGGTTTACATAACATAGTTGGTTGATGGCTTTTAAGCCGTATTGCTGCGAGCTATGCTCTTTGCAAGCTGCTTATATCTGTTTCCACTCCTTGTGTACCCCATAGGTTGGAGGTATTACTGGGCTCCATGGCAAGTCGTGCCATCACGCTTCCGTTCATAGGAGGCCCTTTCTAGCATTCTGATGTTAATCAGTGCCTTTTGGTATTTTAGGGTATTTCCTATTAAGCGAAATCCCTTCGGTGTCCTAACCGAGTGTTCGTTCTAGCTTCTGTGCTTTTATCATGTCGCTATTGTTCGACTGTTGCAATTCAGACACCCTTCAAGGATTGCTCCTGGGTGTTGTTAGGTTGTGCCGTTACATCCGGCTAATGTTTATAACATGTCGTGTCTACTATACCGCCTTATGGTATTGTATTAAGCTATTCCCTTTAGGTTTATAACGTCTCCCGTCGTTGGGTAGACCGTTTATTCTTGCTCCTAGCGCTTGCGACTAGGTTTAATATTCCCTTCAATGATGGGTTTTACTTTATGGTAATCTGGTGATTGCTCTCGGGAGTCTTGTCCCGTTTGTCGAGCATTGTGGTGTTCACGTTTAGGTAGTTGCCTTACTGTGTCAGGCTGGGTATATTTCCAGCCGTCATATATTTGCTTGATGTCTCTGGGACATATCCAATGTCTATACTTGCTAGTCTATGCTCTTTGCACTTTCCAGTTCTTATTCCTCATCTTCAGATGGATTCTCTGAGTTCCTTTATACTTGATCGTCTGAGGTGTCCAGCTGTTCTGATTTGAACTCACTCATGGTCCGTAGAACGGAGTTGACTACTTCCCGTGCGTCGTACACTACATGTATACATACGTGGGGTACCATGTTGATACGTTACCACTTACCCAACTATATGTCAGGCCCGCAAGCTCCTTCGGAGTGCAGTTGTCCCACATCCCGTAACGGGTATACTCGTAGTGTTCGTCACACGCCTAGGTGAAGTATTCTGTTGCCAACTCCTCTTGTATCATCCCATGATACTCACCATAATGTTGTTGGTCTGGTTTTAAAATCCAAGGTTTTTAAAAGAGGGTTGTGGTTTTGAAAAGAAAATTTTGGGTTTTAAAACAATGGTCCAGTGTTAAAAGAAATCTCTCATGGCATAGCCATGTTTGAGGTCTTGACCAAGTCTAGCCTCCCGCTGACTGGTATGCTCTAAGTACAGTGGTCGGGCCATAGGCCTTTCCAAGGTTCCATTCCTTCAGTTTTAGGATGTTTGATCCTGTGGTTGTTTCGTTACTGTTACCGTACATTACTATGTACTTGTGACGTATTTAGTCTTCCTTTACATATCTCTGTCTTTACTGCACTTGCCTTGGCAAGTGCGCGGTATCGGTGGTTTTTGGATAATCCTATACCAATCTTGGTATGGTTTCTGCTTGTATTTAGTAGTCTTGTTGACCTTTCCCTTGATCTTGTTGATCTGCAATTGGTATACTCGCTCCTTTAGGTAGCTTCTTAATGATCTTGACGTGATTGTTGATAATCGGGATGTTTCTCCAATCCTTGGAGACTCCCATTCTATTTGGTTTTGCGTCGTTCCTTGTGGCTCGTTCCCACACATTTGTGGTGGTTACTGAGCCTACCTTGTTTAGGCACTACTCTTGTAGTCCTATCGGATTATATCCCGTGGATGTTCTTGTAGCTGTGTAAGCTATGCTGGCCAGGTATTGTAACCTCTTCAGCGTTGTGGTTTCTGGAGTTAACCGTTCCTGACTATGTCCTTAGTCAGCTAGTATACCGTTGGTGGTAATATTCAAGTATTACTATCCCGTAGACTTGTGTCTCGGGTTCTGTTATTACTCCCTTTTTCTATTTTATTGCACAGTTAGTGCTTCTTTCCTGCTGCTGGTTGTCTAGCTTGGTCTCGCGACTGCTAAGCACGTCGCCCCATGCTGTTGTAAGTTGCAGCCTCCTCGTGGTTGGAGTGTTCTTTCAACCTATTGAGTGCGGGTATTGTGGTTCAACCGGGATCCATCTCCGGGACTTCCAATTCTTGGAATTTGCTATATGTCGGTTCTTGTTTACTGTGTGATTGCTTCACAACTGCCAGATCGGGTTTCCCCGAGTATGAGAGGACTTTCCTTCTCTCTGGCGTCCTTTCCCAAGTTATACAATGGGGGTTTGCGGCGGGCGGGACTGGTATTGTAGGCATCCGGTACTCACCGGTAGTTCCTAACTAGCATATTCTAATGCTAACACTCAGCCCTTAGCCTAAGCTAAGCTTCTAATTCCTAACTCGGTATTCCTAAACTCGGTATTTCCAGTCATCAGAGCGATACTTCGCTCTGATACCACTTTTTGTAACACCCCTACCATTAGTACAGTGCTTACCGTCCAATCTCCATACAATCAGATACACGCAGCGGAAATTACTTACATACAATGGGTGATACAATGCCGTTAGTCACCCACGTGACTAACAAGGCTACTACCTCTACATACAGCATCGGTCTGATGGACCGGAATCCCGAGTACTACGCATCTAGAATACATACTCCATTCATCAATCAATTACAACAATACTCCATTCAGTACTTACTCCTCTTCAATCCATACAATACAATACTTAACCGAGTCTACTAGGTCCTTATACAATTATCATATCCCTTCCAAGTTCATACATACATACACCCTAAGAGACTACTTACTACCCATTCCTCACTACTACATTACTTTCTAAATACAAAGGGTGTGATAGTTGATACACCTCTACATTCTACTACTACTATCCAATGTAGTCGCCGGTCTCGTGCCTTGACCACATTCGCTTCGGGTACCTGCACACTAAAAAATGTCCCCCGAAGGGGTCAGCTTTCGCCGAGCATGATAACCGCATACCCCGCGTACTAGTGAGGGTACGCCGACCACTTGGTCGAATACATGCGGTTCATTTATTCACACAACATGCATACATGCTTTCATACTCAATACTACATTACTTTCACAAGGCATACATACACACATACATTTCATTGCATTCAAGGAACACAATACAATCATCCAATACATACTTACCTTCTTCCGAATACACATACGCATTATATACACAATATACAATACTTGTTAGCTTCATTGGTCCACCCGGGTTAATCGGGTGGAGATTACTCTTTTACTCGTTACTTCATACACGCATACATACTCATACTCATACTTACTTACGGATCCATACTTACTTACTCTTACTCTTACTCAAGTTAAGTCGTCGGGACCTCCGGCCCTGGGGACTACACCGTCCCACCTCCGGGATTTACTTGACTCACCAATCCGGGATGCTACCCATTTAAGGGATTTGGGCCGCGGACCAGTTTAAGAGTCAGGAATTGCAGCCAACCTCTTGTGACTCCGCATCCTCACGCGTGGCCGAAGCTATATCGGACTTGTACTCATTCCAATTTACTCACTTAAGTTAGGAGTTAGATAGTTAGGAATTAGTACAAGTCAACATCCAAGCCACAATAATACAATACCCATATACACTTACATACAAATACATTACAATATACAAGTACACTACAAGTATGATACACTTCATCATCATTCATATGTTTCATGAATTATACAAACTATTGTTCAAGACAAATATCAAGAACAATGTAAACAAGCACAAGTAGGTGCAATATAGTCCGATTCATGCATTTATCTTATTAGGTGATCAAATAAGCACACAAATCGGGGTAACCAGATTAGGATACAGGGCATGAAGAAACCATACCTTTTCTACAATTTACGTTACCGGGTGCCTTCTTGTCTCTTTGGTTCACTCTTGTTCCTTAGTCCTTACTTGTTCCTCGAGTCTTATTCTTGAACCAATGACTACATGCCAAATGGTTCAATTAATACTAAGCATCACAATACATACATAATTACTACTCCCGTACTTACCCCGTTATCCCGTTATTTCGGTTTAACTTAATGTTCTTAAACTTACAACTTTCTTAATTACTTCTCAAACTTGTTTACACTTCTTAGGGCCTTTAAAGGTCACCAAACAAGGCCTTAACAACTTCTAAAAACCATTACCCATCAATGCCCCATGGTTAGACCCCTAAAAATCACATTTTACAAGCTTTTATAGGTGGTCCGGGACTTGGTCCGGACCCAAGGTCCCGGACCATGCACTGAAAACACTCTCGACTGAATTTTGTTATTGGTCCGGGACTTGGTCCTGGACTAAGGTCCCGGACCACCTGCTGGTGTGACTCTCGAATTAATTTTAGGTGCGGTCCGGGACTTGGTACATAACCTAGGTCCCGGACCCTGCTAAAAACTGCTACTAGGATGATTTTTCAACCCCTAATCAACCCTTAATCCACCTCCAATCATTCCATAATCTTTCCACATGTTTTGTACATAATTAAACACACTTAAACACTCACTAAAACTCCTTAAATCCATGGTCCAATACTTACTCAACTTCTTGTTCAAATTCTACAAATTTTCATTCACAATTTCATACTTTGCACACTTGTGCATTCCTACACTCCTCTTTGCATTTTGCACTTTGTTCCAATGTCATCTTACCATTCCAATTTATTTCCCAGCAACTACAATATCTATTCCCAAGTCCAACACTCTTTTTACCAATTCGTACACACTAATTTTTCCTAACTCCTCTAATGCATTTCCATACACCTTGCTACAGATTTTATACTTCTTACTTCTCATACTACAACTACCACTCCATCACTACTAAACATACCTACTCAACCCAATATACACCTTGGTTCTCCCACTCACCAAGTCATTCTTGAATACATAATTCCTACTAAAATTTTGCCATAGTTTACCTACAATTCTAACTTATCCATACACACATTTTCTCACCAAGTTCATACCTATTCTAGCCACACCCTTACAAGGGTCCTACCAGCAATCAATACAATATACATTCACCAATACTTCTTCAAATACCAATACTAATACTCATACACAACCATTTGGCTCCAAGGCCTACAATTCACATACTAATTTCACAAATACTCAAACTTCCTCACAAATACTTAAACTTCCAATACTACAATACCAATACAATAGTTTAGGTTCTTTTATTTGCTTACCCATTCCCATTGCACTAATGCATTAAATTGAGCATTAAGAAGGAGCTCTTACCTTGAGCTCTTATTTCCTCTTTTCTTTCCCACTTCTTCTCTTCTCTCTTTCTTGCCCAAATCGGCCATATGGGGGAATGGAGTTGCCAAACTCCATTCCCATCATCCAAGCACACAAAACAATTACAATTAATATATTAACCCTTTTCAACCATTAAAGCTTAATGTAAGTTTTAGGGTTTAGAAATTTCATTACCTTGCAAGGGTGTAGGTAATGCTTGGAATATCTCAAGAACAATATTTCTCACCCTCCAAGAGTGCCAAAATCGGCTAGAGTACAAAGGAACCAAACAAGAGTTTAGTCTAAATTTCGTTTTGCCCACAAGGGCTAGAAAAAGGTAAGCTTTCAAGAACATTTTTACCTCAAAATAACAAGGAGAAGAAGGTGGTTCTAATGGTGGTCTTGAAACTCCAAATGCTCCATACCCATGAAAACGAAAATGCTCCTTTTCGGATTTTGAAAAGAGGGAAATGTTCCTCTTGATGAGAGGATTCCAATGGTATAATTTTTGTAATTTTTGGTGAAGGTTTGATGGGTTAACAAGAGGAGAGAAGTGGGTGTTGGTGTGGGTTCATGTAAATCGCCATTAGAGGCTCAAGGGGAAGGAGAAGAAAATAGAGAGGAAGAGGGGCTGCTGTACGTGAGTGTAGATAGGAAATGAGAGAGTAGGAGAGAGATGTGAGGTAGGTAAGTTAAGTTACTTTTTGCTTTTTAATTCTCTTTGGTCTTTTGTAAATAAAAGAGAATGGAGAGTGTGTGTGAGAGAGCATAAATCGTGACACACACTCAGCCCATGTGGGTTTTAAAATTCTATTTACAATATTGGACACATAAGTTTTGGTTATTTATGTTTCTACCCCACAACTTCCCGTTTTTGACAGTTTTTACTATTTTCTCGTTTTATTGATTTTATCGGTTCTAAAGCTTCACTAATATTTAGTAACGACTATTTAGTTGACCGAAATTGTTACGAGCCTATTTGACCCGCTTAAAGACGCGTTTTTCCGGTTACCTCGAAAAACGCGCTTTAATGTTCATTAGTGTTTTTAATCCATTTTAAGGATCCGTTTTCTTCGGGATTTGTTCCCTAATATTTATTTAGACTTAATTAAGCCTTTAGAATCCTTATAATACGCCCACCGAGGTCTCATACCTCCTATGGTTATTTAACGCTTATTTAGCGTTTTTCGCTTTTTAAACGTTTCTTTATTTTTATTATATTTTTTTTTGGATTTATTTTTCCTCATCAATATTACTTAACCATTATTAGGCTCTTAAATACCTATTAGGATAATTTAATCGCCATATTTAAGGTCGGGGTATTTCACTATGATTTAAAGATAACATTCAACAAGGAACAATATCATATAATCACAAATAAGCATAATAGTTCCGATTTGTGCGTTTATCTTATTAGGTGATCAATTAGCACACAAATCAGAGTAGCCAAGGTAGCATAAAAGGCATGAGAAGTTCATACCGTTCACCGTTGTACTCGAAACCGACTTTCCTTCGGTGTTCACAATTCAAGTCCTATAACATACATGAGTTGTGTGCAGTACCTTGCAAGTATGTAGAAGGAGTGTAGAATAGCAACAAAAGTAAGATTTCCACTCCACCAAAGAAGCCAAAATCGGCTGGGAACACAAGGAATAGGAACTCAAAGCTTAGAAATCTTCTTTTGCAAATAAGAGCAAGAAATGGTAGTATTTTCGGATTTCATTTTACCTTAGACCAACAGGTGAAGAAGAGGCTTCTAATGGTGGTCTCCATCTTCAAAACCAATAACACCCATAGATGAAGTTGGTTATTTTCGAATTTGGGAAAGAGGGAATGTTCCCCTTGATGAGAGGAACACAATGGTACAATTTTTGTAATTTTTGGTGGAGGTTTGAGTAGTTAACAAGAGGAGAGAAGGAGGGAGTTGTGTGGGATGTGGCAAATCGCCATGGTTGGCGCCCAAGGAAGAAGAAGAGAATTAGAGAAGGAGAGAGGATACGTGAGAGTGAGGAAGAGTAGGAGAGAGAGTAAAAAGTGAGGGTGGGTGTGCTTTTTACTTTATTAGTTGTCTCTTAGCACATTAGGAAAATAAGAGAGTGAGAGAGAGCACATAAAATCGGCCCCCTCACCACTTCCTACAGATTTTTGGTTTTTATTTCTAATAGTGGACACACTAGTTTAGTTTATTTACACTCTCACCCCACAACTTCCCGTTTTTACAGTTTTTACTATTTCTCGTTTAATTGATTTTATTGGTCCCAGACCTTCATAATGTCTTAGTGACTATTTGGTGACCAAAATTATTATGAGTCTATTTGACCTGCTTAAGGTCACGTTTTCCCGGTTCCTCAAAAATGCGCTTTAAGGTTTTTTGTGTTTTTAACCATTTCAAGGATCCGTTTTCTTCGGGATTTGGTCCCTCATGATTATTTAGACATAATTAAGCTTCTAGAATACTTATTAGCCTAATTAATCACTATTTTTAATTACGGGGTATTTCACCGTCGCTAACCCGTTAGTGAATAATGCTAAATCCGTCGCCATTCAGCGACAACAATTTTCTGTCTCCAATCCGTCGTTACCTAATAAATTAGCGACGGACGGATCCGTCGCTGATCCGTTGCTAATTGGCGACGAATGATGCCATTTGTCATGAATCTGAATTAGCGATGGACAGATTCTGTAGCTAATCCGTCCCTAAACCTATTTAGCGAATGATTAGCTACGAATTTGTTTGTTGCCATTGCCGTGTTTTCTAGTAGTGTTGACAACAGGGGAAAATGTTTCATGGTAGCCAAGACCATGACGTTGAGTGAAACCTTTTGCCACAAGTCTAGCCTTATACCGTTCCAGTGTTCCATCATATTTGAGTTTCACCTTATACGCCCACTTGTAACCTACCACTTTTTTCCCTTTTGGTAAATCAACGATCTCCCAGGTTTTATTTGCTTCCAGAGCACGCAGTTCATTCTGCATGGCATCCTTCTAGTGATCATGAAGGATAGCCTCATTGTAATGACAAGGCTCTTCAGTAACAAGCAAGCAGTGATGTAGCTGGCTAGAGCACCACTGCCACACTCGCACAGTGATGAGGGATAGTGAAATACCCCTAAATAGTTAAACATTGATTAAACATATAATCAAATAAATTAAGGCCTAAACATGCCTTAAAAACCAAATTAAAACAACAATGGTCAACATAAAGTAAGAATTACACCCTTTGACCATTTAGGGCAAATATATGCCCAAATGAACTCTTTAGGATCCAAATTTAATTCTTAAGCATTATAACTCATGAATTAACATAATAAAAGCATTATCAATGAAAACCAAGCTCAAAAACACCTTGAACACAAAATGTGCTCTAAAACTTCTTAAAGCACATTTCTGTGAGATTGTCTTCAAAATGAGTTTTCATTGGTCTTAGGGCCTTGAATACCCTTAAATATACTAATGTGACATAATGTCCTAATCTAATTCAAAGTTTTTTAAAAAATCAAAAATATATGCATTGAATTATGAATAATACTTAAATAGTGCAAAAATAACACTTAATCTCCTAATCTACTCAATGGTCAAGACCAAGCCCTTGACCTTGACCACCCATTGCCGACCACTTAAGGGGTTTCCCTTATCCTTAAGCAACTTTAAAATATCTAGGAATGACTCACTCATGACTATTCATTAAACTAATACATTATTACTTTAAAAAGCCAAAGTTGGTTTCTCTTTCCTCATTATCTTCTCCCAGCTGATTAACTAGCTCAAAATATCCCTTCTCCTTCCTCCATTGGCGTGAGCAGAAGCCAGCTTCCAAGGAGAATATCTCTTGAACTAGGTAAGATCTTAAGGCATGAAAACCACCATTTTCTTCCTCTTGTCTTTTTTTCCATTGCTGTAAACTAATCTCATTTTCATCCAACACTCCAGCCCGAGTTGGCTTGCAAAGAAGGAGAGTTTTTCGGTTGAAATACAAAGGAGAAGAGAAGTTAGTCTTAAGTGACATTTAAGGTAAAATTATACTTTAAGCTTGTAAATCTCGTTCCTCTTCACTTTCGGTCTGGTTCCATCACTCCCCTAGCTTATTCTCTTGTTCTTTCCATGATCATTCAGTTAACACATCTATACCTTGAAGAGGTAGCTAGATCTAAGCCAAAAGACTTCATTTTGGCAATTTTCGGTAAGGATCTTCCACCCATTTCCCTACCTAGTTATCACCGGTTATGCCTTGCTCTGAGTAGTGTTTTAACACCTTGTTTTGGCCCAAAATTTCAGGCGTAAACAGCCTACCTAAATTCTACTATATCAAGGTAAAACCATGCCTTTAATAAGCTTGATTTATTCCTTAATGATCTTTAATACCACAAGACTAATACAAGTCTTTTCCTTGCATATATGCTGCCGCATGATGCTGTGTAATCTTGGAAAAATTCTGCCTAAATTTGTGGAGAACAAGCCTAGGTGTAAACTTGTCAAAGTAAGTTAACTTACTACCTAAATTACATAATAATCAAGTTTATATGTGATTTGGTGTTCAAAAACTAACTAAAGCATGTATATAAATTTAGCCATGAGCAGTTGGAGAGCTTTGGCTGATTATTTGCTTAGAAATCAAGTAAGTATAATAATCTTACATATTATAAGGTTTTTATGTCATTTTGTTACAAATAAATAAAAGCCGTGGGTTATTAAGGTTTTATAAGACTTAACTATATATTAAAATGTTAATAAACATTTTGGCTAGCTTACTTAGCTTATAGATGGCTTATAAGGTCAAGGAAATAATTTAAGGGGCTAAAATGCAATTTTAGAAAATATATGGGGGTTACAATAAAAAGCCATGACCAAACTATGTCATTTGTGACATTTATGTGTAAATTTCATTCTATGTTAATGTTGTAATAAGGTCATGCATTTTAGGCCATTTGATTTTATGTTATATTGAATTTAAAATAAGTTTAAGGTAATAATAAATATTATCGAAAATATTCTGGGGTTAGTTTGTAATTAAAATAAATTTTGGAGGCTAAATACATATTATAGCCGAAAACTAGGCATTAAAAGCTTATTAAATGAATTTTATAAAGTTTAGGGTCAAAAATGTACTTTCTGGAAAGTTTGGGTCAAAACTGTAATTTATATAAATTGTGGTCAAACCGGTAGTCTATAGGTCAATATTGACCATGTTAGGAGCCTTGACCAAATTTAATGACATAAATAACTAAGTTACGATCTTATAGTAATATTGTAAGTTAAATGTGGAATTTACAAAACTTATGGGGTAAGAATGGGAATTACCGAAAGTTTTAGGTTAGAATAGTTAATATAACACTTTATAACATTTTGGTAAAGTTTGGTAATTTTTGGAATGATATAAAAGGTTTTATTAAGAGGTGTATAATATATAGTTTTAATGACATTAGAAAGTATATAATGTAAATTGTGGTCAATTTTTAAATAAGAAAAATAAAAGGGGCTGAAAAAGGAATTAAAACAGACATAGGGTCTGTTCGCATTTATAAACCTAAAACTATAGGTTATACATGTTACAAATATTAATATGATATAATATATGCTATATGTAACATATTATAAGATATGTGGTAAAAGTGTAAATATAGAAACTTAGTGTGCTGGAAAAATAAATTAGAACAGACTTAAGGTCTGTTAGAAATTTCTGGAAAATAAAAACTATAGGTTATATTTGCTACAAAGTTTAAAATGTTATAATATATAATATATATAACGTAGTATAAAATATGGGGTGATATTGTAATAAATAAAAAGTATGGGAAGTTAAAGAAAAACAAATTATGTAATATGTGCCTCTCGGCCATAAATATAGTTTTTTCTAAAACTATAGGTTATAATAATTAATGAGATAAAAATATCATATTAAATGATATCATGATATAAATGTAACATTGTATAACATTGTGTGGTCAAAACATAATTTATAAACTATATGGCTGTAGCGCAATTATAAGTATTCGAAAATGAATTTTTAGACTATAGTCTATAATGATATAAATACTATAACTATTATATAGTATTAATGTGAGTAAATGAAGCTAGTATAAGAAATGATATTCACATGAAATAATGTGACAATTAATGAGTAAATGGAATTTATAAACTAAGGCCAGTGTTAAATAAACCTTGGGAGTTATAATGACATGATATAAGGGTTACATAATATTAAGATAAAGTTCTTAATAAGTTGTATAATATGATACAACTAATGATAATAATCATCTTACATAAGATTATAAAATGTAACATATCATATAAGGGTTTAATAATGCATGAAACTTAGGTATATAAAATATACATATAACGCGCATGCCATATTAAATGACAAATGTTATTACATTAGTATAGTTTATAAGCTATAAGTTATAAGGTTTTGAATTTAAATATAACTTGTTACAATGATTAATGAGTTGTATAATACAGTGTATGATAAAGAATAGTGAAACAATACATAACATGAACTAACGTTGCATGCATACATGCAACTATAGGTTATAATCATGTGTTTTATATGTAACCGAATTAGTTACTTTATACATGAGTATAAATATAAATGTATATTGTATACTTATAAATATTATGGGACACAATGGAATAATTCCTAACATTCAAAAACGCTACAAACTAAGACGTTTTATACAAACCGACTCATTTAGTTAAAACTCGGACGTTAGTAAATACTATGAGTAATGAGTTCTACATAACGATACCTTAACAAATTAACTGTTGAAATCCGGGGATGAAATGTTGGGATTACTAGCGTTATTCGGAAATACCGAGTTTAATTAGTCATGTGGATTGACTCCTAGTGTCATTAATATTTTAGATCGTACGTCAGACAAAGGCGCCCGACGAGCTTAGGGTTTTGCGCATCCTTGGTCTGAGGTGTACGGTATGTGGACGGTTTTGATCTAGATTGTCCTGAGGACTTCCTCGGGTCCAGACGTTATTGATGTGTGTTAACAATTCTATGTGGATGTTTATATGCATGTATGTGTGTTTGAACTGTATATCTGCCTGTTATTATCGCATTATTACTACTGTACGTGAACGTTCTTTCAGACTAATACTATGTCGACTATATATCGACTTATATAAACATACATATGCGATCAATGTGATGAGACGGTTGTTATTTAATATAATACTCTTAGTATTATAATTATGTATATGATAACCTAAGTAAGACCTCGAATGAAATACCCCTAACCTTTAAAACTTAAATTAAATGATCTATTAATGATCTAAGGTGGTTAATAAACATCTAAATATTATTGGAGAATCTAAAAGATCTCAACAAGGCAAAACATGCCTTAAGATCGGTAAAGCCAAAAAATGTGCTTTAAAGCACCATAAAGATTGTATGACCTCAAATAGGATCCAAAGTGGATTCCTAAGTATTATAATGAAGTAAGGAACACAACAAACCTATTCTTAAAGAGAACTAAGCTCAGAAGCACCTTGCAACACAAAATGTGCACTAAAACACCTTAAAGCACCTTTTTGTGAAATTGCCTTCTAAATTAGCTTTTAATGGGCTTAAAGGCTATAATTACCTTTAAATATGATAATATATCACTTTATATCAAATTAGGAATTTAATTCTAGAAATTTACAAGTTTTTACAAATTTAATAATAAAATATTAATAAAACCCTAAGAGGGGGCCCGCTTGAGTCAACATTGACTAAGAATGGTCAAGAGGTCAAAGTTGACCCCTTGGACCACATGGAATCGGCAGCCACAAGCAAGAGGAGGCTGGATTCACCACTTGCACATACAAGGGACAAGTTTCCAACACCACTCCTTAAATTAAGGAGACTACCTTTTACCTTTTAATATTATGACTTAAATTATACACATTTGCTCCATGATTGATTCAATCAGCCTCCAAACCGTGTGAGACCTACCTTGCCCCTCCAATAACCGATGCCATCCCATGCTTATCCCTTGGATGAGTCATTAGCCATTTACTAAACATAAACTAATCAAAAGTTGCTTTTTCAATCAATAATGCTCATTTCAATCATTCACTTGCCTCTAGCTCCATTCCAGCCGAGCTCCTTCAGTTCTCAGACCCTCTCAATCGGTGTTCTGAGTTAGGAAGACAACTCCATCTCTTAAGCTCCTAAGGTAATGGTTTAAGGCTTATTTTTGCTCTTTTTCTTCTCTTCATTACCTACACTTAGATCTCGTGGCTAATCACTTCCTATGGCTTATTCTCAGTGTTTTAAGGTTAGAAAACCAACCAATTTCGGCTGAAGCAAGTATAGGGACCAAGGTTTCCCAAATTTGCATTTTAAGGTAAAAACATACCTTAAGCTTCTCTACTCTTCATCTGATTTCTTCCTTTGATTTTTATGAGTTTATACACTCATAATCTTCATATTTGCATGTTCATTCAGTTGGTTAGCCTTTTGGAGCAAGGGTGGCCGAGATCTAAAGGAAATACCCTCTTTAAGGCATTTTTCCAAGGTAAAACCTAATACCAAGGCAGCTTGTTGTTGTCTAGCTATTTCCTATGCCTATATGGTGAATTTAACACCTTGTGGTGTGTTTAAAACAGGCCGAATTCCTTTGAAGTTCCCTTGCATTTTTAAGGTGATTTTTGCCTTAAATCTTACATTAATGTTCCTTATGGTTAAGCTCAAGCTTGGAGTATAACCATATCTTATTTTGGTGTATTAAACATGTCTAAATGATGTGGTGAATTTTCCTTCAAGTGGCCGAGTTCATACAAGGAGAAATCAAGGTATAAACACCTTAAAACTTATGATTTTATAATTTCTAAGCATATATATAAATTATGCCGAGAGTGGAGTTTAACATATGGGTTATATTAACCTAGAAATGGAAAAAAAATGACTAAGATAAATTAAGCTAGTCATTTAAGTGATTTAATTAACATAATGGTCAAATTATGACATTATGTGGAAAAATAAATAAACTAAAGTGAGGCCGTGAGTTTATACTATATTTTGAGACATTTAAGTGTAATTTATTTTGCAAGTTATATAATTAAGTTTGGGGCCAAACCGTAATTATTGATAAAATATTAGGCCATGGGCTTAATTTAGAGGAATTTAGGGTTTTTAAATGAATTTAATAAAAATTATAACATTTTATAAAGTTTTGGGGTCAAAATTGTAAAAATAGAAAAGTATGGGGTAAGATTGGTAATTACCGAGAGTTTGGTCCAATTTGGTATTAGAAGTCAAAGTTGACTATATAGGGGACTTTGACTAAGTTTGGAGAATTTTAGAAATTAAAATACTACCTTATATTAGGATAAGTATTAAATTGTAAAAGATTTATAAGGGATGGGGCTATAGTGTAATTTCCGAAACTTTGGGGTACTTAATGGGATTTAGTACAGTCCTTAAGTTATTAGGAATTTTTAGAAGTTTATTTGGTTAAATTTGGAGTTTATATGAATTATATAAGTATAATATTGATATTTTATAACATTGTTACAAATGGGTAACAAATGGGTAAAAACCGAGAATTATAGAAAGTATAAGGTTAGGAATAATATTTATGACCTTTTGGTAAAGTTTGGTAATTTTTGGAGTTATATATAAGATTTTTATAAAGATATATGTATAATATATAGTTTTAATGTTGTTAGAAAACTATGTATTATAAATTGGGAAGATTTGGGAAATATACAAAGTTTAGTGGTGGGAATTTAATTAAAACAGTCCTAGGGTCTGTTCGAAAATTATAGACTTTAAAAACTATAGGTTATAATTATATTAAGGTTTGAGGATTTTAATGTAAGGTATATATTATAAGTGTAACAATGAAATATAATTTGAGGTTGATTTGTGATTTATAGAAGTTTAGTGGTATTGATGAAAGCCAAATAATATAAGGGTTGTTTGGTATTTTAAAACAATTTACAACTATGTTATAATTGTTTAATAACATAAATGTCATAATATATGTTATATAACTATAATGTAACATTATATTAATTATGTGGTGGATTTTGTAAATATTTAAGAACATAGGTGCTGTTCGGAAATATTAACATTTTTAAATGAAATTTATAATATGGTTTTAATGTTATAAGAGTTATAACATTTAATATAAGAGGTATTCATTAAAATAATGAATATATATATAAGACTTACCACATAATAAATAGTTTCATAATACATGTATATAAATAAATATAGGTTATGGTGTAGAAAATGTAATATGGTTCAATAACTATAATTATCATAATTAAAATGATAATAGATAAAGAGAAAAAAATTACAAACATTGGATATGGAATTCTAATGTTAAGAGTGTACATGGGATAATAAGGATTTATATAATCCAAAGTGTTGTTTACATATGAATGATGCCACATTGAACTTGGAAAAAAAAAACAAACCTTAGAAAAATAAATACTAAGGTGAGATGTATAATACATGACAAAGAATCATACGTGCAATAAAGAAACAAACTATATGCTATACAATTATACATTAAGTTACATGCGATAACAAAGTTCAACAAAAAGTATATAAATATACGAGACAAGACTATGCATGTAATATAACATCTTTTCCAAATCTCGAGTTAAGCCGAAAACCCGACAAACGTTGACAGTTAATAACGGGGGATTAACCGGGAGGTATTAGTGACGGTACGGGGTACAGTAGAGTTATACTGTTATACGGGACGCTAATCAGTAGCGTTATGTATTGTTTAGACTGTTGGTGACGATACGCGGAGCATAGGATCTTGCTGATTCATACTCCACCGTAATACAATCAGGGTGAACGGTATGTTATTTATATGGCTTGATTGTCTCTGAGGATTTCCTCAGTTCAGACATTGTGTGAAAATCTGTGATAAAATTGAATGTCTGCTTGTGTGAATTATTATGCTTGAGTTGTGTATTAATGCTGCTTTATTATTACTGTTGAACGATAACAGTACCGTTCGTATATATGAACATACTATAAAACGAACTAGCGGCAATGACGCTATCTTATATGTGTAATATAAGGAACGTAAGTAAAAACGTTGTAGCATTAGGATAATAAGATATATATATACGGAGCACTGGCCTGCTTAACGCCACTCTCGTATCTAACACTAAATCCCGAGTCGACATACTCAGGATTGGACAGATGACCTTAGTCTGCTGTGTTAAGAAGAATAGTAAAACGATGCGATGGAATAAATAAGTTTATCAAGAGGATGTGGCTCTTGCTGTGAACTGTGATCCATTAACGATACTAGGATACCGTGTGGTAACCGTAAGTATCTGGATAAATTTCCAACGAACTACAGATTGTTCGTAGGACGGAGACTCTACCGCTGGAGTGGCTATTGCCGTGGGTGACCCGCCATAAGAGATGGGTAACTTAGAGACACACCGTTCTAACGAGACGTTGTCATTAGACATGACTGAACAATTACGAACGACTATACTAGCTCGTACATTAGGCGAACATTATTTGGGCTTGTACGCCAAAGACGAGTAATTATACCTGTTTATAACTCTCGTTATTTCGCCTTGTTACTCGGTGGTGATGCTTTGTAATTATGTGTGGTTTGTTGGTAGATTCGTTTGAATGAGCCATTGTGCTCATATTGTGTGTTGTGAACTGGTTGAGTCGAGTCACTGTACTCGTGTGCAGATTATGGTGGACTGTTTGGTCGAGTGAGTCGCCGTACTCAATTATGAACTATTAAGTGTTTGTTGGAATGGAGTCTCTGTACTCAGATAAGCGTTGAAACGCTTCAGTGGTTTATTACGATGTGATGTGTGAAGCCGGGGGCTTGTTTGTTATTTGAGTTTACTGCAATATATATTGTTGCTTTACAGTTTAACATTAAACTACTTGCATGAAATGAATCGCATGTTCTCGACCAATTAACTGAGGGTCCGAGGGGGCATGACAGTCATGTAGTAACATACTCAGCAGGGGCTGATTCCATACCACAAACCACCATTTTTGCAGGTATGCAGCTCCGGTGTCGGCAAAGAGAGGGACACGCTGGGTAGTTTAATTACAGTTGTTTTAATATGCATTGTTGCATTTTGATACGAACCTTGAAAATACCCCAAACCTTGATATTGTGTTTAAATATCAAATTATGGTATGAAGGCTAAAAAGTGCCTTAATAACATCAGTGAACAATTTAAACCATATAAATGCAATAAAGCATTAAGACACAGTTTGAGCAAAACATGCTCTAAGCTATGAGTGAACTTGGTTAGGACCCAAAGAGCCTACCAAGACTTGATAACATTTAATTATGATTTAATAAGGCTAATAAGTCCTTAAGAAACTTGGGTAGACTATGAAACCACAAAAAAACAAATAAATACTTGAGGTCAATATGGGCAAAAATGTGCTCTAAGCTTGGGATAAATGTGTATAAGACCTAATGGTACCTATACTTTATAAATATGTTGATGAACATATTAAATCAATTACCAAAGAAAAACAAGCTTGGAAACAAGTAAAACACAAAATGTGCTTTAAGAAGTCTTAAAGCACGTTTTTGAAAAATGTCTTGTAAATGAGTTTTGAATGGCTAAATGTCCATCATTACTCTTTAATTAACATGTGTACTATATAGTATCACATTTGGGTGGCTATATCAATGGGAAATCAAAAATTTCACTTCTATGTGCCTTGTTTATTGGTGAATAGTGATTTTATAACTAGTTTGTAACATATAATGTTATAAGTGATTAAGTTGGTCAACAAAGACCAAAGCACCCTTCTAACTATTTGGGGCCGGTTTCCTTAGTGACTCACCACACCTACACAAACAATGAGTTAACTAAATGATAAAGCAAAAGATAGACACGGAAAAAAGAAGCGAAAAGCAAAGCAAACCTCATTCTCTCATTTGCTTCCTCATTCACACGTATCCAACCTCCTACAACCTCTCTTCTTCATTCTCTTCTACGGTTTGCAATAGTACCACACCAAACTCCATCTTTGATCTCTTGTCTTCTAGCTCCATGGTCCAAATTCAATTTCAAGACCACCATTCTCTTAGTTAAGTCAAGCTCTACAATCTTGTCTTTTCAAAACTTCAAAACCACCATTTTGGTGCCAAGGAGAACTTCCATGGAAGGAGCTTGAGCTAATATTTTATGCCTTGTTGATCACCTTTGCTTCAAGGTAAGGAAACTCAAAGAAAAATCAAGTTTCCTCCATGTTTTCATGTTGTCCGAAAATCCACCTCACCATGGTGTATTTATCTGCTTGTTTAGCTTCATTTGAATCTTCCAAGGGCTAGGAGGAGTCCTCTCTTGATACTTCAAGTTCTCTTCCAATTCCAAGGTAAAACAATTACCTTAAAGTGTTGAAACAATAGTGTAACTAGGGTTTACAATGAGGAGAAGCATAATGCTTGAATACTCATTCTATTGTTTGTATAATGTTTAATAGTTGAAAAGGAACCAAATGCCTTACCAGTTTTACAAGGAAACAAGGAAGAAATTTGTGAGGAAAAGAGGTAAACAAGCTATCTCGATGTAGTTTAAATGCCTTAGGAAAATGAGCTTGATTTGCTTGATAAAATACCTAAGGAGCCAATGGTGAGTGACCTAGTAAAATGTTCTCAAGGAGACTAGTAAAAGAACATATGTTTTGGTGTATGTATTTGCAGGCCAAAGGCATTATTTATGGGAAATTCAGTGTTTAAGGTTATGCAATTTAAGGGCCTAAGAGCCATGTTATTTAAGGGCCTAAGTGCCAAGCAATTTAAGTTATGCACTATATTGTGATGTAGTGCTTAATGTGTGAAGTTTGTGTATAAAGATGTGTTTGATGGATTTTAGGTGTTTGAATGAAATAAGGTAAAAACCTAAGTGTTTGGATGTGAGTATATACAAGAGAAGCTATGGCCAAATTTGGGAAAAATGTGTGAGAAGTCCTAAGTGTTTTAAGTGGTTTTGGTGAACTAGGAAGTGTTATAGGTGAATAAATGTTTATTTGAGAGAAAACATGTGTTAAGGTGATTTAGAGTGATGCAAGGATTTAGGTGTTATCTTGGAAGTTCTAGGAATTCAATGTGTGTTTGTGAATGTATTAAAGTCTTGGAGGAGTTGTTTAAGGTTTAGGTAAGGTTGGTGTTCAAGGAACAGTGATGTTTAGGTATGATGAAAAAGGAGATTTAGTTAGTAAGAAAAGAAGTTTGAGAGATGATGTTAAGGTGTAGAGGAAAACACCTAGGTGTAGTGGTCATATAGGTGAAATGCCACCTAGAAATCATAAAGGGAAAACATTGTAAGTGTTAGGAATTTTGTGGAGATATAAGTAAAGGTTTAAAGAATTAGGGAAAAATAGTTTGTGAGTGTTTTAAGAATATCCTAAGGGTGTGTTTGAAGTGCCAAATGATTTAGAACATTAAGAGCCTTAGGAGAAGTTGGTGAAGATTGGCAAAGTTTGGGAAGATTAGGAGGCGACCGACCCAGGGGCCGACCCAGTTTTGGGCGGTCGAGCCTCTGTTTAAATGTTAGGAATGTGTTCGGTAATGGTCCGACCCAAAGGGTGGGTCGGACATGGGTCGGTCGGTCAAGTTTCAAAGGAAGGAAAATGTTCGCACTGGGCCGACCAGAAGGTGGGTCGGACGTGGGTCGGACGGGCATGTTATAAGGAAGTAAAGGGTTCTGTAATGGACCGACCCAGAAGGTTGGGTCGGACGGTGGGTCGGTCGGACCCAAAACATGGTTTCGGTTATGAAATGTTATGGATGATGGGGATTGGTAGGTAATGATGTTATAAGGTTGTTAAGGACAAGATAAGTGAGTTTTAATGGTGATTAGTGGGTGAAAGGTTGTAATAAAATGTGAAAGTAAAACAAGTTAAAATGTAAAGTTATTTAACCAAGTTAACGGAAAAGTTATGAGCGTTAGACTTTAAACAAACATGTTACCCCAATGTTAATAAAAACACATGTGATGTAACAGTTGTTCGGAATTGCTCGAGGAACATAAATGGACAGGATAAGTGGACTCCGGTGACAGGTATGGTTTTCTTGCAACTGTTGTCCTACCGGATTACACCGGCTTGTATGCCAATGTGTTTTTCTGTATGTTTGCCACGTTATGAGATAAATCATGAAAACGAGTTTACAGTCGTTATTGTATTGTATGTTTACGTGCCGATACCGGTAACCTCTAATGCGCTTGAAGGGCTAGTTAACCACTATTAGGTAAACGTAGGAGAACGGTATCCGGTTAACAACGTTTCCGACTTAAGGAACGTTCTAACCACGGCTATGCGTGAGTGGTTAGTGATGTTGTGCGTGATGTTTGTATGGAATGTATGACTCTCTCTTCCTTGTGTATGTCACAAGACTTAACCCAAAGTTTGTGTTTGTTTAATAAAGTTCAAAGTTGAACTTCTAATAAGTGCTAACGGGGGGAGTGAGGAGTCCGGTCTGTTCCGGCCACGCGTGTGAGTATGGGGGTCGTTGTCATAGCAGGTTCGATCCTCTCTGTATGTTATGGTTGTTTCCAATTTGGTTCCCAACCTTCCCTTTAGCTTAACCAAGGCTATTACTGACTCACGTCGGGCCACAGGGGCATACTATTGTTATGTTTGTTTCGGTGTGCTTGGATCACTATATCCGAGAACCTTGTGTTAAGTTAACCGTTCATTTAACGAGACGGTAACGAGTTATGTAACGAGCTTATCATGAGACTGGCAACAATCTCTAGGCTCACCAGTGTGTTAGTGATGTGTGGGTCGGTACCTAAGAGGACCACTCCCGTTATGTTATGTATCTTTGTTGTGATGCAATATCTATTGCGGTGTTATGTTGTGCACGGGGGGGAAACGTGCAAAGTGTTGTTAAGTGTTGTTATGTCGTGTATGTTATATGTTGTAAAATGTGGAGTGTTGGATCATGGATATGATTCCCAGTTTGTGATAAGAGGCGTTTAAGGATAACCCGATTTAAGGGTATGTGTCGTCTATTAAGGAAGTAGCTCCGTTGGAGGAGAAACACTCTAGGGATGATGAATACCATGGGTGACTTGTTAAGTAGGGTGTATTATCCGATTGTTGAGCCTATTGAGGCGAAATGTTAAAGTGTTGTGTGTTTATTGTCACATGCATGATTTAAATATAATCAACTGCATGCTAAGCGACAATTAGTCGTGCGTGGCCCGGTAGCAATATGGGCTGCGGGATTACCATACCAGCAAAGGTGCTGAGCCCCCTTGGGGCCACCCCTTTCTCTTCTTTCCTATTTCAGGTACGAAGTGCTGGAAGCCGTTCGCGAGTAGGACGGGTAGTCATTATACATGGGAATTTAAGTGTATGTATACAGTAGGTGTAGTAAGACCGAAATTGTGTCGGCACCAGTTTATAAGTACTCGGTATAGTTGGAAGGTGTATGTTGTTGTTGTATTAATGGAAAGGGATAGTAATGTGTAGACGCTCGGAATTTAGCCCATCAGACCGGTACAATGTGTATGTATAGCCTTGTTAGCCACGTGGGTGGCTAACGGCGTGTAACACCAACGAGTTAAGTAATGTGATGAGGTTGTTCTTCCGCTGCAGTTCATTGTAAGTATGTTAATGTTGGATGGGGTGTTACAAAAATGGTATCAGAGCGAAGTATCGCTCTGATGACTGAATACCGAGCTTAGGAAATACCGAGTTAGGATTTAAGTACTTGGGTTAAGGGTCGAGTGATAGCGTGAGAGATACGCTAGATAGGAACTACCAGTGACTACTGGAAACCTGCAATATCCATCCCACCCTCCACAATCCCTGTATATAACATGGGGAAACAACGCCAGAGAGATGGAAGTCCACTCTTACTCGGGAATACCCGATCTGGCTGTTATTAAATACCTATAGGGTACGGAGAACCTGTCACACGGTAGATCCCGAAAACTGGGAATCCCGGAGACGGTCTCCATCTGGACAATGTTAACCGCATTCCATAGCGAAGAACGAAGGATTTTGTGTATAAGAGAATAGAATTTCCGGCAACCTGGGTCGACATGCAGAGCAGTCGAGAATAACCAACTTGCAACGCACCAACCGTGCAACAGACAAGAAGTGGATTAGTGAACCCGAGACGAATGTCTACGGAACCACAGTTGATAAATACACCAGCGGTGTACCAACCGATAAAGGAACTGCACGTAGTGCCCAAACAAGAGACAGGTCTCAGCAACCACGACAAACGTGGAACGGGCTACAAAGAGAATACAATACTATGTAAGAGGGGTCTCCCAGAATGGGAAAACACCCTAATTATAAATACCATATGAATACAGTGAGGAGTTACCCAGAGGATTATTATCAAGGCAGTAAGATCAGTGAGGGCCAACAAGGCCACTGATGACAGTATGGGTAAAGACAATACCACAACCAGTACGTGTTAAACCGATAGCCATTTAGCATGGCGCACTTGCCATAGCAAGTGCTGCTATAACAGGGCTGTCGGGAAATTTATAAACCACTACAAGTACTTAGTAAAGTACCACGAAGTTAAGTGTGAACATTATAACCATGGAAGGGTTAACAGCCTAACCTTTGTAATTGTAAGTACACCAGTCAGCAAGAAGCTAGACTTGACTAAGGTAAGAAGATGTTGTGAAACCATGAAAATTTTTTCAAACCCAGATTTATTCAAACCCTTTTCTTTTCAAACCAGATTTTCTTTCAAACCAACACTTCTTTCCAACCTTCTTTTAAACCAAACCAGTAAGACCAAGGACAGTTGACAAGGATACGCAATGGATAAACCTTCCCTCGATTAAGTTCGGGAAGCAGGGAATGAATTTGTCACGGGACAATATAAGGGAGTTGACAACAGAATACTTCACCTAGGCGTGTGACGGACACTACAAGTGTACCAACTGTGTTTGTGGGACGACCGCACTCCGATAGGAGCATGTGGACCTGACAGACCTACTTATGGGTTAGTGGGTAAGTAGCAATGTATCAGTAAGATACCCCATATATGATACGAGTAGAGTCCGAAACACGGGAAGTAGTCGACTCCGTCTACGGTCAGCAGTATAAATCAAACAAAGCTAGAGATTACAAGGAATGATTGAAGTTAAGGGACTCAGTTGAGATAACCAGACTAAAGGAGTCAGTGAATTAATTTTCAAGGAAATGTTTTAAGAGTCAGGAAGTGCGAAGTGCACTAATGTATATAAAGACATCACTCATGTCTTAAGAATTCCTCGGGATAAACATATAGCTGAATGGTGACCCAGCTGTAAATGGCAAAGCAGATGCCTAATGTGGACACATTAAGTGCAACAAACGGGATGAAACTCCCAGAATGAGTACCTACACTACCAGGAGATGTTAATCTTACAGAAGAAGATAATAACCAGTAAAGAACGCGAAAGGCGTAGCTAACGGAATGTACCAATAAGTGTGAGCCAAATGTAAAGGCATAACTTAACAACACCCAGGAGCAATCCTTGAAGGATGTTCATCAACAATTGTTGAATGAAATGCATGACAGAAGCACCAGGGGTTGAAACTAACACACAGTTAGACATAAGTTGTCAGGAGACGGACTGACAAACTAAGGGGCATCCCATGAAAGGAAACGTGATGCAACGACCTTGTAATTGTACAGAGAAGTACATGTGTGTGGACAGCCTATAATGAGCCCAGCTCAAGGCAAATAAGGCTTATAATCCAAAAGCAGGATATCATATAAATTCGATTGATGGTAGAAGTTTAGGTTGTATAAGCGAATAGAGTGGTAAACGAACCACGCATTAGAGTGGGGATACCTCGACATTGTGACACCGCAGGAGCGGTAGTTATGTGAATCAAGTTCAAGAAATATGTTAAGGATGGACGATGTTATTTGAAAGAGAGCAGTTAGCTAGTAGTATAGTGTATAAAGTGAAGCACCTGGCTGAATAATGCCGGCTTGTGACTCGAATGATCGATGCTCAAGGAGCATTTAGTAGTCATCCAAAGAAGGGATGAACCGTAATGTGAATAATGTAAGTTATGTGTGGAAGTTGAGGTGACAGTAGATACGATATAAGCTGATGTTATACAGGGAGTAAGAGCACGGTGCGCAACAAGCGACCGTTGATAAATGTTGTTAAACGAAAACGTAACAGATAAGATCAGTTATGAGTTAAACTCAGTGGAGATGCAAGATAAATGATGTTAAACAAACTGAGCAATAAGCCAGTGTTAGGTATTGTGTGATGAGGAACTCAGTGTGAATTCCATGGCGAATCGTATAAGGGATTTACTGTCAAGAGTTTACGCCTCTGCACTCTGTATGACTGAGTGTTTTGGTATTGCACTTGCGCAGTATGATCGAGTGGGATAGCTAGGAATTGGAGACATGTTAATATAGAGGAATAATGTTATGAAGGCCGATGCATAGGAAATGCAAGGCCGCACCAATAAAAAGTACTTGTACAAAACCAAATGTGGAGACATGATTAACAGTAAGTGACTACAGTAGCACTAACTGTCAAATATCGGTATGGAATATACCACAATGTTGTAAATAGCTGAGAGAGCACTACACACTAAGTAGTAGCTCAGTCTCAACCGACAGTAAGTCGGAAGGGAACAAGTCAATCATTGTGAAATACATAACTGTATACACAGTAAATTGTTATGGAAGTGGACAGAAAGTGATAACTCACCGAATTCGCTAACGGTAAGAGATACCACGCGACGGTTGAGAAACCATTGTTACCAAGATGAAGGTGACAGTTGGGGATGTGCAAACAGTAAGAATAACAAAAGGAGCAATTAAGCTCTACAGTTATTAGAGTTTCGCAGCAGAAACTAGTGAACAGTGATTCAAATGTACAACGTGAATAACGAATATGAGTGGATGGCTAATTATTAACGCCTAGAAGCCTAACAGGCCAGAATCGAACCAACTAAGAGTTTAAACAAACTCCAATGAGAATCTTGGTTAGGAACTAAACCGCCCATGGTTAAGATCCTCTAATCAGAATCCATTGTGTAATAGACCGCGTGGAAGTTAAAACACTTCACGACGGCAGAACATTTAAGCCAATGTTTAGTGATTGATTACGGGGCGTAATCCCTTTTAAGGGGGGTAGAGCGCAAAACCACTTGGTGTATTACCGTACAAGTGTACGTAGTGTAGTGACTCATATTGTGCATAGCACAAAATTATTGTTTGTTTGATGATTGGTGGTGTGTTACGTAAACATACACATTCATTCATGGATTAATTGTGGTAATTGCGCACAGATGATGCGAATACCATTGTGATAAGTGTGTGTGTTTGTTAACGTTGTGTGTGATTGTAAGTGTGGGGAGTAGATAAACTCCCGGGGGAACAAAAGCCCGACAGTGTATAAATGTAAAACCAGGTGTAGTATTTTGGATAAAATATATGTGTACATATATATATATATATACTTATAAGTGATGCTTGAAAGGGCATGATACCGACATAGAACCTAGTGAGAATAAGATTCCCTAGGCAACAGGATTAAAAGTGAACGGAGGTAACTGATAGACGGAGTTCTATCCTTTGGAGATGTTATGATCATGATTAGAATGATTTAGAAGATAGAAAATTGGAAATGAGTGATTATTTGATGCTGAAAATGAAGTGGGAGGTGGAACTTGATTTGCATGCGATCAAGGGAAGCCGAACACAAATTGGGGTGGAAGGATAGTTCAAACACTGATGCTGATCACATCAGGGTTGGATGACTCTTGAAACTCCCTATAAGTGGTCACAAATAACAGCGAATAAAAGAAGCAAAGAGCTTAAGTTGGACTTGGAGTTGTGTGTGTTTCAAAAGGATTTTCAATTGGTATTTATAAAACGTTGATGGATACTTTCATAATTAAAGTTTCTTACTTGACATCACAAGGAAATTTAAACTTATGTGATTGTTTAATCTCCTAAAGGCACGGGGACGGAAGGTGTCCATCACGACGTGTTCTGCGGGATCACAGTGTAGATCAAGGATATTTTTGATTGCTATACATGCTCTGACATGTTTGTGGTGTGTAATGAGTTGTTTTGACTTGGATTTCCTAAAGTGTATACTATCAAGGCCTATGAGTCCTAAATGTGTGGTGTTTACATAGACCTATGGTCTAAAGACTTTATGTTGTGGGGACTTCTGTGTCCAAATGTGTTAGGTTTACCCAAGACCAGTGAGTCAAAGGGGTTGTTATGTATGTGTAAGTGTTGTTAAGATACCCGAGACCATAGAGTCCGAGGTTATCATGGGATATGTTAGTTAGTGTGGAGTGAATGTGTGCCCGGACATCAAGTCCGAGGTTGTGATGTAGAGTGTGTTTGGTTATGGAAGTTTATTCCAATGATTGTGTTCTATCTATTGATGTGTGAAAAGTGTGAACTACGAGGACGAAGTTTTTTAAGGGGGGTAGATTGAAATACCCAAAACTTGATATGTGGTTTAAATATCAAATTATGGAGTAAAGGCTAAAAAGTGCCGTTAATAACATCAGTGAACAATTTAAAACCATAATAAATGCATAAAGCATTAAGACACAGTTTGAGCAAAAACATGCTCTAAGCTATGAGTGAACTGGTTAGGACCCAAAGAGCCTACCAAGACTTGATAACATTAATATGATTTAATAAGGCTAAATAAGTCCTTAAGAAACTTTGGTAGACAATGAAACCAAACAAAACACAATAAATACCTTGAGGTCAATATGGGGCAAAATGTGCTCTAAGCTGGATAATGTGTATAAGACCTAATGGTCATACCTATACTTTATAAATATGTGATGAACATATAAATCAATTACCAAAGAAAACCTAAGCTTGGAAACAAGTTAAAACACAAAATGTGCTTAAGAGTCGAAAGCACGTTTTTGAAAAATTGTCTTGTAATGAGTTTGAATGGCTAAATGTCCATCATTACTCTTTAATTAACATGTGTACTATATAGTATCACATTTGGGTGGCTATATCAATGGGAAATCAAAAATTTCACTTCTATGTGCCTGTTATTGGTGAATAGTGATTTTATACTAGTTGTAACATATAATGTTATAAGTGATTAAGTTGGTCAACAAAGACCAAAGCCCTTCTAACTTTGGGGCCGGTTCCTTAGTGACTCACCACACCTACACAAACAAATGAGTTAACTAAATGATAAAGCAAAAGTTACTATACACTGTAGTACAAATATCTTCTAAAAGCAAAAGCAAACCTCATTCTCTCATTTGCTCCTCCTTCACACGTATCCAACCTCCTACAACCGCTCTTCTTCATTCCTTCTACGGTTGCAATAGTACCCCACCAAACTCCATCTTTGATCTTGTATCTTCTAGCTCCATGGTCCAAATTCAATTCAAGACCCCATTCTCTTAGTTAAGTCAAGCTCTACAATCATTGTCTTTTCAAAACTTCAAAACCCCATTTGGTGCCAAGGAGAACTTCATGGAAGGAGCTTGAGCTAATATTTTTATGCCTTGTTGATCACCTTTGCTTCAAGGTAAGGAAACTCAAAGAAAAATCAAGTTTCCTCCATGTTTCATGTTGTCCGAAAATCCATCACATGGTGTATTTATCTGCTTGTTTAGCTTCATTTGAATCTTCCAAGGGCTAGGAGGAGTCCTCTCTTGATACTATTCAAGTTCTCTTCCAATTCCAAGGTAAAAACAATACCTTAAAGTGTTGAAACAATGTGTGAACTAGGGTTTACAATGAGGAGAAGCTAATGCTTGAATACTCATTCTTGTTTGTATAATGTTTAATAGTTGAAAGGAACCAAATGCCTTACCAGTTTACAAGGAAACAAGGAAGAAATTTGTGAGGAAAAGAGGTAAACAAGCTATCTCGATGTAGTTTAAATGCCTTAGGAAAATGAGCTTGATTTGCTTGATAAAATACTAAGGAGCCAATGGTGAGTGACCTAGTAAAATGTTCTCAAGGAGATAGTAAAAGAACATATGTTTTGGGTAGGTATTTGCCAGGTCAAAGGCATTATTATGGGGAAATTACAGTGTTTAAGGTTATGCAATTTAAGGGCCTAAGAGCATGTATTAAGGCCTAAGTGCCAAGCAATTTAAGTTATGCACTATAGTGATGTAGTGCTTAATGTGTGAAGTTTGTGTATAAAGAGTGTTTGATGATTTTAGGTTTTTGAATGAAATAAGGTAAAAACCTAAGTGTTTGGATGTGAGTATATACAAGAGAAGCTATGGCCAAATTTGGGAAAAAATGTGTGAGAAGTCCTAAGTGTTTTAAGTGGTTTTGGTGAACTAGGAAGTGTATAGGTGAATAAATGTTTATGAGAAGAAAACATGTGTTAAGGTGATTTAGAGTGATGCAAGGATTTAGGTGTTATCTTGGAAGTTCTAGGAATTCAATGTGTTTGTGAAGTATTAAAGTCTTGGAGGAGTTGTTTAAGGTTTAGGTAAGGTTGTGTCAAGGAACAAGTGATGTTAGTATGATGAAAAAGGAGATTTAGTAGAGAAAAGAAGTTGAGAGATGATGTTAAGGTGTAGAGGAACACCTAGGTGTAGTGGTCATTATAGGTGAAATGCCACCTAGAAATCATAAGGAGAAAACATTGTAGGTTAGGAATTTGTGGAGATATAAGTAAAGGTTTAAGGAATTAGGGAAAAAATAGTTTGTGAGTGTTTAAGAATATCCTAAGGGTGTGTTTGAAGGCCAAATGATGTTAGAACACATTAAGAGGCCTTAGAGAAGTTGGTGAAGATGGGCAAAGTTGGGTAAGATTAGGAGGCGACCGACCCAGGGGCCGACCAGTTTTGGGTCGGTCGAGCCTCTGTTAAATGTTAGGAATGTGTTCGGTAATGGTCCGACCCAAAAGGGGGGTCGGACATGGGTCGGTCGGTCAAGTTTCAAAGGAGGAAAATGTTCGCACATGGGCCGACCCAGAATGGTGGGTCGGACGTGGGTCGGACGGGCATGGTTTATAAGGAGTAAAAGGGTTCTGTAATGGACCGACCCAGAAGGTTGGGTCGGACGGTGGGTCGGTCGGACCAAAACATGGTTTCAGGTTATGAAATGTTATGTGATGATGGGGATTGGTAGGTAATGATGTTATAAGGTTGTTAAGGACAAGATAAGGAGTTTAATGGTGATTAAGTGGTGAAAGGTTGTAATAATGTGAAAGTAAAACAAGTTAAAAGTAAAGTTATAACCGTTAACGGGGAAAGTTATGAGCGTTAGACTTTAAACAAACATGTTACCCAATGTTAAAAAAACACATGTGATGTTAACAGTTGTTCGAGAATGCTCGGAACATAAATGAAAGGATAAGTGGACTCCGGTGACAGGTGGTTTTCTTGCAACCTGTGTCCTACCGGATTACACCGGCTTGTATGCCAATGTTTTTCTGTATGTTTGCCACGTTATGAGATAAATCATGAACCGAGTTTACAGTCGTTATGTTATTGTATGTTTACGTGCCGATACCGGTACCTCTAATGCGCTTGAAGGGATAGTTAACCACTATTAGTAAACGTAGGAGAACGGTATCCGGTAACAACGTTTTCCGACTAAGGAACGTTCTAACCACGGCTATGAGTGAGTTGGTTATGTGATGTTGTGCGTGATGTTGTATGTGAATGTAGACTCTCTCTTCCCTTGTGATGTCTAACAAGACTTAACCCAAAGTTTGTGTTTGTTATAAAAGTTCAAAGTTGAACTTCTAATAAGTGCACGGGGGGAGTGGGGTCCGGTCTGTTACGGCCACGCGTGTGAGTATGGGGGTCGTTGTCATAGTAGGTTCGATCCTCTCTGTATGTTATGGTTGTTTTCCAATTGGTTCCCAACCTTCCCTTAGCTTAACCAAGGCTATTACTGACTCACGTCGGCCACAGGGGCATACTATTGTTATGTTGGTTTCGGTGTGCTTGGATCACTATATCCGAGACACCTTGTGTTAAGTTAACCGTTCATTTAACGAGACGGTAACGAGTTATGACGAGCTTATCATGAGACTGGCCACATCTCTAGGCTCACCAGTGTGTTAGTGATTGTGGGTCGGTACCTAAGAGGCCACTCCCGTTAGTTATGTATCTTTGTTGTGATGCAATATCTATGCGGTGTTATGTGTGCACGGGGAAACGTGCAAGTGTTGTTAAGTGTTGTTATGTCGTGTATGTTATCTGTTGTAAAATGTGGAGTGTGTGGATCATGGATATGATTCCCAGTTTGTGAAGAGCGGTTAAGGATAACCCGATTTAAGGGTATGTGTAGTCTATTAAGGAAGTAGCTCCGTTGGAGGAGAAAAACACTCTAGGGATGATGAATCCATGGGTGACTTGTTAAGTAGGGTGTATTATCCGATTGTTGAGACCATTGAGGCGAAATGTTAAAGTGTGTGTGTTTATTGTCACATGCATGATTTAAATATAATCAACTGCATGCTAAGCGACAATTAGTCGTGCGTGGCACGGTAGCATATGGGCTGCGGGATTACCATACCAGCAAAGGTGCTGAGCCCCTTGGGGCCACCCCTTTCTCTTCTTTCCTATTTCAGGTACGAAGTGCTGGAAGCCGTTCGAGAGTAGGACGGGTAGTCATTATACATGGGTAAACTTTTAAGTGTATGTATACAGTAGGGTAGTAAGACCGAAATTGTTGTCGGCACCAGTTTATAAGTACTCGGTATAGTTGGAAGGTGTATGTTGTTGTTGTATTAATGGAAAGGGATAGTAATGTGTAGACGCTCGGGAATTTAGCCCATCAGACCGGTTACAATGTGTATGTATTAGCCTTGTTAGCCACGTGGGTGGCTAACGGCGTGTAACACCAACGAGTTAAGTAATGTGATGAGGTTGTTCTTCCGCTGCAGTTCATTGTAAGTATGTTAATGTTGGATGGGAGGGTGTTACAAACCTAGAAACATGTATAGGATTGGGATACTTAGAATGCTCACTGTGAATGTATTTTATATTGGTTTGGGAAGGTTAGATCTATCTCTTGTTGTCACTGTGGGAAATTGTTTCGTATTTAAGAATATATCAGTAAGCACGTTATTACTCGTATGGGCGAGTAAGAACGGTGACACCAGTAGTACAGCTGTTGAGATTACCGCTGCGATTATAATGTTAAGCAAGATAGTTAGGAGCCAATTAGAGTAGGGGTGTTACATCGAAGGCAGCTATGTAAAATGTATTCTCCATAAAATTAAGTGTATATCTTAGGAAATGATTAAAACACTTAATCCTATGAGAGAATTAGTATGAGATGAGGGGAGGAAATCCAGTGTAGTTTACGAACTACCTGGTTGCGCATTTGTGATCACTGAGTGGATACCCGATCGGGTTCCACTCTAAGAAATTCCAACGAGCCCACATAGATCGTTGGTCAGATGGTACCTGCTGTTGGTACACGACTACGGCCTTTTTATGGACGCCTAATTAAGGCACAGTGGAAGACCAGGGGCCTCCGGACCTCTGGCAAACATGAGCACCTTTGTGTGTACGGGAGGACTACTGTCCATTTAAAAGATTAATTCGGGTTGTCCTAACATGACACCCAACTGGTGATGTGAGTAATGTGGTAATTAATGTTGTATGGGGCCTTAAAGACCGAATATTAATACAAGTATGAATACCGTTCGCTAAAAGCGATTACGCACTTTATTGCATTTATTCGATATCTTCATTTATGCAACTGTTGGTTGTGGAATGTAGTGATTGTATTAAGTGGATGACTATGTGTTTATGCATGATATTTACAGTATTTATTGTAACTGTAAACCGGACAAAGCATGTAATCAATCTAATACTAAGACGGTTAAAATGACTAAGTGACCAATAGGGTCTGAATGCATACCTAGCATACTTAGCGTTTATCGCTGAGCCTCCTCGACATTTTGTGTAACACCCCTACAACGCCCCTATCAACTACCGAAATCGCAGCGGACATAACCAACCAAACAATAACTAAACGCTTTGGCGTTACAACGCCGTTAACCACCCACGTGGTTAACTAGGCAGAATAAATACAAGTGTATCGGTCTGATGATCAGACTCCCGAGCATAGAATCTAACATCCATATATAAACATAACCAACCATACCGAGTATTTAATTTACATCTCCACTACCAACTGTAAACCTCCACCACAGTTTAACGAACGGTACCAAAATATAACGCCACGGGAGCACAGGCGCATCCCGGGCTCAACATCCAAAACTACCAAAAGTACATCATCGACCTAGGATCTAGAGCCACTCCGCTTCTTCGATCCTCATCCTGCAATAAAATATGGAGCCCCCGAGGGGGTCAGCAACCTTTGCTGGTATGGCTAACGCGCAGCCCATCGGCTACCGGGATACGCGCAACCATTTGTCGTGATAACATGGCATTCATTTTAAAACATCCAACATATATATATATATATATATATATATATTATATATACCATAGCATAGCAAGGGAAATTGCATAGCATCATAACAATACATAACACCATAAAATCGGTCCTCACAAGGAACCTTCCACCATAGTTAGTATACCATGTGAGCCTAGAGATTTTTACCAATCCCATGTTAAGCTCGTTACCAACCTCGTTACCGTCCAGTTATATAGAACGGTTAACTTATACCCAAGGTGTGTCGGATATAGTAATCCCAAGCACACCAAAATAACATACGTATGCCCCTGTGGCCCGACGTGAGTCAGTAACTAGCTTTGGATAAGCTAAGGGAAGGTAGAAACCAAATTGGAATACCACCTATACATACACCAAGAGAGCCGAACCGGATATGATATCGACTCCCGTCCATCACACGCGTGGCCGGAACAACCGGACTCCTCACTCCCCCCGATTAGCACTTGTTAGTGATCACACAATATTTGTTAAGTCACATACAAGCAAATATTTAGGTCTTGTTAGACAACCAAGGGAAAGGAGTCACAACCTTACAACATCTTAATGTATAACAACTGTAAACTCTTTTCATGCCTTAATCTTATAAGGTCGTAACACACAGAAAAGCAAACAACATCCAAGCCGGTGTAAACCGGTAGACAACAGACTGCAAGAAAACCATACCTTGGTCCTTGCCTCGATTGGTTTCCACCTTGAGAGAATCCTAAACACATTAGTAACGTCGGTTAATTATTTATTTAACTTCAAACTTACTAAGTATTTAACATGATTGTGTGACATGTTTTAATGTCTTTTCTACCCTAGGTTACCTTCATTATACACCCTAGGGTTAACTACATAAGTCACATTCTTTTTTTTTTTTTTTTTTACAAGTTTAGGTCCGACCGACCTTACCGACCGAACTTGTCCAAGTTCGGTCGATTCCAGAACACATTTCCGTCAAAATTTTCTACTCCGACCGACCTTGTAGGTTCGGTCGCATGTTCGGTCTTTTCCCGAGAGTTTCTCCCCTTTGTAAATTTAGCCCGACCGAACTTACCACGTCCGGTCCTATGTTCGGTCGGTTCCAGTAACTCAATCCGTACACAAAATACAAGCCCGACCGACCTTGCAAGTCCGGTCCCCAAGGTCGGTCCATTCCAGAAGCCAATTCTCGCAGGGTAAACTGGGCTCGACCGAACTTGCAAGTTCGGTCGCAAGTTCGGTCTGCCCCAGACCTTTGTTTTCCTTTTCACATTCAACTCCAAACTTCACCCCATATAACCTAGTACTCCCTAACCTCATTTGGGCACTTCAAACACACCTTAAGACATCCTTAAACACTTATAAAACTCATTTTCTAATTCCTTAAGCCTTTACCCATTTCTTCACAAAATTCCTAACACTTACAATATTTTCTCCTAGTTTTTGTAATACCCCAACCCGAAATCCAATAACCTGTGCGATGATCACTCCCAATAAAACATAAACTGCAGCGGAATAAATTACAACAATCGGGCGGTATCACAACGCCGTTGGCCACCCTAGTGACCAACAAGGCTAAATCCAAATACAATTCTCAAAAGTCACGGTCTGAATACGAATACAACCCGAGATACTAGGAATTCAAACTCAAAGGTACAATAAATAAGTAAAACAAATAACTAGTAGTAGACTCCCATAGCTTGGTCTACCCACCTACACTCGGTGTGGTGATCTTCTCAACTTCAGGTACCTGGAATTGTTTAGCCATGAAATGGCTCAGCAAATAATTGCCGGTATGGAAAACGTGCAGCCCATCGGCTATTGGGCCACACCAACTAATTGTCGAATACATGCAGTTCATTTATAAAGCTGTAAACAAGCATAGCATGATAATATCAAGTATCCATACAAGGACAATAATATCACATAGAACAAGACTTCAGAAGGTCAAGTTAGATGAACTATAATCCTTTAATGATAGTTGGGTCCACACAATGGGACTGACAGGTATAAATGAATATCTCAAAATAGTGGAGGTATAGTGACCTCGTTAAAATTGAAAGGTTGGGTAATTAGTCCCTCAGAAGATAACGTAGTTAACTCCTGTACTTCAGAAATGTGGGAATCGAACCCTCGAGAGGAAAGAAGTCTTCCTCCCCACTTGTACTGTTCCGGTACGCAGCCGGTGGATGACATAGTGCACCCAAAACTCCCGTCGCGACGTAAATTGAATAGGAGACGACCTGAGACAGGTACAACTCCTGTAGCATGCATGGCCAGATCCAACTGGGCTCCTCGTTCTCGTAGTATAGAATTGTTAGGTGACATACAAGGACGTTAATCAAGAACACAATGTGTATTGTCAATTACCATGTTTAGGATATTGACGTTTGTTATAAGTGAAGTTAGTGAGGGACATGTGTACAAGTTCTCGGTACAAATAAACGTAGGTATTTAATCCACTGGTATTGTAGTGTTGTATGCATGGGACATACACGTCGTAGTTAGCATCATTCACGCATATAAAATATCACAACAGTGCATAAGAGTAAAACAACATTTTACATTGATTAACTTGGTTGTTAATTCAAACAACAGATAGCACACAAACCGGTGTAATCCGGTAGCAAACAGGTTGCAAGAATCCCATACCGTTCACCGTAGATTGTACTCGACTATTTCCCGGTCAACGTCTGGTCAAGTATAGTCCTAGAACAGGATTAACTGAGAGCGTTAATGGAGTTACTCTCGTATAGTAATTTTAACGTATTACGTATAGGTTACGTATTCGTTATTTCATGTGAGGTTTTAATTGAACGTTAGTTAGTTCTTTTAACCTCTTAACCTTATTTTATGTTTAAGGCATTTATATACCTTTGAAATCTTGTAGCCTCTATTATAAGACTTCTATGGTGTGGTAATTTCCTTTAAACACCTTAAGATTTTATGTATACATTTTATGTTATTTATTTTGATTTATTATCTTTAAATCCTTTAATATATACTTTTATATATACACGTATTATTCATGTTGCATGTTTATATTTGTCTAAATGACATAACAGTTCTATAATTTCCCAATTTATATTTACATGTCACGCATGGACATATTATTCCCATAACTCTTGTTAATTATAAATTACTCACAAGTTATATCAAGTAGTTACAATTAAATTCCTTATAATTATTTAACCCATAATTTTACTTCCATAACCTCCTTTTATCAAAATTCTTTTTCTAACTCCTCCAAATATCCACATAGGACTTATAATTATTTAAACTCAAATACTTATCCCTATATTTTCGGTTATTTACAAAACAACCCCAATAGTTCATAAACTTTACATTTTAATTCTAATTACCTTATATATGTAGTTTTAATTCCTTATTTTATTAATTCACAAAATCACCATTATAATTTTGGTAATTATAATTTGAACACTTTAATTTTTATAAATTACCAAATAGCCCCATAAATTTTCGGCCTTTACTAATATTCTCCTTTAATTACATTTTAACCCCAAAATTTTATAATAGTTACACAATAACTTTTAATCTATAGTTTTAATACCAAATTCCTATAATTTCGAATGGGTATTTATTTCTCCACTAATTACACTTCCGCCCCACTAAATTCCCAAATTTCCATATAAACTTTTATAAATTACAATATCACCCCAAAACATTATAATTGTTATTTTAATTCCTTAATGACTATTTAACTTGTCTAAAATTCATGATATAATTTCCTACACCTTATTATATCCTTCTAAGCAAAATTATATCTAGTCTCGCTGGCAATCTATCTCTACCCCATGTTCCAAATTATACTTTTACCCCATAAGTTATTAAACTAGCTAGTTTGTGCTTATAATATAAATGTATATACACATATATATATTTTTTTCCATACCTCAAAAATTTATACTCTAAGTCGTATGCCTATGTAAAGTCATAATTTTTCGTAAATGACTAATTCTAAACATTTAGTTTTATAATTTTTATTACTATGATTATTATTATTTTTTGTAATGCATAAATTACTTATAGAAATATATTTAAACATTAGGTCTAAGTACAAACTATGTTATAACCTTCATACATCAAAATATACATAGAACATAATAAATTTTCGGCCCTATTTGTATATGAGGGATTACATTTAGTTGTACACATAATTAGAATTAATATAGTGTTTAAGGATTTAGAACTTGGTTTAGGAGCTTACCACTTAGAGTATGTTTTCTTGTTCTTCTCCTCACCCTTTGGACTTGGGAATGGTTTTCTCCTCTCTAACAATCTCGGCAATGCTAGAGAAAATAAGGGGGATTAGTCCCCTTGGTAGATTTAAAATTGACATGGAGAAGATTAGAGTTTTAACACCCTTTACCTTAAAATGGTGACATGAACTAGCTTAGCTCCAAGGCATTCTCCATGGTTGGTTTGTTCCTCTTCTCCTTTATTATTTTCGGTTTTGATAATATAAGTGTATAAAGTATGTTCCCTTGATTTAATAATGAGGAAGGAGTAGGATATTGTAGTATAATGGGCTAATAATTAGTTCCACCACTAATGGAGCTTTATTGTTGTTTAGGAGATGATGAAGAAATAGGAAGAGGATGGGGTGAGTATTGGCGTGAGCAATATTACTGGGAGGGGTCTCAATTCGGCCAAGACAAATGGTATCATACTAGATAGTTATATGAGTGGTGGGTATCATGTATTTTTTATTTATTGTGTCTACATGGACCTACTCCCCTTAATATTTCCTCCCTCTCACACGATTCTAATCCGGCAATATCAATTCTTACGGCTGTTTATATTCTTCTTTGTCTTATTTACTCATTACACTATCATATCTCTAAATTTATGTCATAAGTACAATAGTTACTTAATTTCCTCCCCCACCTCTACTTTATTTCCGGTAGAATTTCCTCATGGTGGCGGCTACTTGCTGCCTTGTTTTGACTAGTTTACTCTATGATGTATTATATCACCCCTATTATATAATAACAAGTACATGTCCCCTCCTTGTTTTACTCCCCCCACTTTAAGCCATTATCGTTAAAATGGGATGTCAATTCGGTAGTCAATGGACTTCCTTGCTTTAGTTTATTCATGGTATACTATTTTGTTTCATGTCCTTGTAACAAGCAAGTACAACTACTCATGATTCTCTCCTTATTTTACTCTTCCTCCTCCCCTTATTATCTTCTAATAGTCCGAAAATAGATAGCCATAATGGCTGAGATGTTGTGCCATTTGACTTGCTTTACTCATTAATATATTATATCTCCTTATTATATGGTAGCAAGTACAATAAGTCACCTATTTTTACTCCCTTTCACAAGCTGTCCACGTGAATGAGAGCTGCCAAATCGGTATATTGTCCTTCTCCTTGCTTTATTTTTTCATTATGATATATTATTACATGTCATTGTAGCAAGTACAACAACTACCCATGATTCCCTCCTTCTTGAATTCGTAAGTAGCAGCCAAATAAAACGGCTGATTGGCCCCATTTCTTATCTTGTTTTTATTCTATTATTATTCAATTGTAGTTGGTACTAGTCTCCCTTAAATTTCTCCTTATTATACTCTCTCACAATGTTGTTTTTTTTTTGTATTACCGCAAGCAGGCAAGAAAATCGGAACCCATACTTGCTTAGAGAACATGTATTGTTCATGTACTAGTTTAATAAATGCAAGTACAACCTTCCTCAAATTACTCTCCACTCTTATGTCATCTTGTCACTTTTCATCAATTTACTTTGTATATTTACGGCTGTACAAGGCCTTGCGCCAGCTTTTTTTTTTTTTTTTTTGTCTTGCTATAATATTGTATACCATATATTAAACATTATGTATTTAAGTGTTGTCACATTGGACTTATTTCCATGTGTTAATTTTAACACATGCTATTATTTTGACTTAAGGTTTATTACTTATGTATATCTTTTTGTATGAATGTATACTTATTTTATTGGTGATTAGTAAAGTATACATAGTGTTCTTGGTACAGGGATTAAGGTACAACATAGGTCGTTACATTGTTTAAATGTGTATACCAATTTATTTTAGTATTTGTAAATACTTACATCGCTCGTTTGTATAAACGTCCGTATTGATTTTCTTTTCTTGTCGACGTTCTCTATATCGAGCTTATTATGTAAGAGTTTATCCTTGTTAATAAACGTACATATTTGTTTTGTACGAGTATGTTAATACGTTAGTAAAATTTTCCCCGTTAGCGTTTATGGTAAAACGACTATTGTTACGTATCGTTTGCATGCGAGAGTTTGCACGCGTACGTAAACATTTGCATGCGGGAATGAGCATGCGTACGTGAAATAATTTATACTTTTATTATTTAAATCATTTTATAGTGTTAATTAGATTTGGGGTATTTCAATCTACCCCCCTTAAAAGGGACTTCGCCCCGAAGTCTCATTTCTAAATATGAATGGTTGTGGGAAAACAGATTCCGTTAAGTATCCACAACTTAGTTCTAGTTTAGGGAACAAGTCCCGAGTAACGGTAATCTACAAGTCATTGTGCAGAAACAACATAGCAGCAATGATTACGAAGGATTGTTCTAGTAACCTCAATATAGTGTGGCGTAGTACACATATTCATTCCACATAGTAACATAGTGCAACGTAGTGCTCATAACCATTCAAAATGGTGTAACATAGTGCATATCAAAAGTAGGGTACACAAGTACGAACAACGTAGTGTTATGCAAGAACACTGACATGTAAAAGTGTAACGAAAGTGCACATAAACTAAAAAGCGAAGAAGCTCTACCCCCCTAAAAAGAGGGGTACGCCCACGTACCCTAAGCTAGTATAGCTAGTCGGTAAACAGTGAGGGGAATTTAGCACGCATATCGGCCTCTAGTTCCCAAGTGGCTTCCTCAATATCGTGGTTTGACCAAAGAACCTTTACGAGACTCACAGTCTTGTTGCGAGTATCTCGTGTTTTCCTGTCTAAAATTCGCTGAGGTGTCTCCACGTATCGCATCGTCGGTTCTAAAGATAAGGTCTCTGGTTGTAAGACATGCGAAGGGTGGGGCATATATTTCTTGAGCTGAGACACATGAAAAACGTTGTGTACTTTACCCAACTCTGCTGGCAAGTCAAGTCGATATGCCACAAGGCCCACCCGCTCTGTGATAGCGTAGGTCCTACAATTTCGGGCTTAGCTTGCCCTTCTGTCCAAATCTGAATACACCCTTCAGGGTGATACTCGTAGAAATACCTGGTCGCCAACCGCGAACTCAAGGTCTCGTCGTCTCTCATCAGCATATGATTTCTGTCTATCTTGTGCTGCTTTCATATTGTTTCTGATTTTTGTACTTCTGCCTGGACTTGCTCTAAGTACTCAGGCCCAATGATGACGGTCTCACTAGACTCGTCCCAGCATAATGGTGTGCGGCATGGTCTGCCATATAGTGCTTGAAAAGGTGACATCTGTATAGAGGCGTGATAGCTGTTATTGTATGCAAATTCAATGAGATGTAATCTATCTATCCAGCTGCCCTGGAAATCCAAAGCACATGCTCGTAGCATGTCCTCTAAGGTCTGAATAGTCCTCTCTGACTGACCATCTGTCTGAGGATGAAATGCTGTGCTAAGCTTCAATTCAGTTCCAAGTGTTTCGCGAGTAGTTCGCCAATATCGTGAAAGAAATCTGGTATCTCGATCTGAAACAATAGTCTTTGGTACTCCATGATGTCTGATAATCTCCTTCTCAAATAGTTCTGCCAACTTTGGCACTTTCCAAGTGTCTTTCATCGGAATAAACCTAGCAACTTTAGTCAGTCGATCCACAACAACCCATATCATATTTAGTCCTCCTCTCGTAGGTGGTAGTCCCACCACGAAGTCCATAGAGATATCATAAAACTTCCACTCTGGAACTGGCATAGACTGTACCATACCTCCTGGTCGTCTATGTTCGAATTTCACTTTCTGACAAGTGAGACATCGAATCACATAATCTGTCACGTCGCCCTTCATACCACTCCACCAGAAATACCTCTTTAGATCTTTGTACATCTTAGAAGCTCCTGGATGGACAGATGTGGTAGAAGTGTGGGACTCTCTAAGAATATGCTCCTTTATATCGGTGCTGTCTCTGGGAATACACAATCTGCCCTTCAATCTGATCAATCCATCATCGTGTAACTGGAATTCATACTTTCCTCCCTCAAATGTACCGTCAGACAACTTCTGACTGATCTCTGTTGGAACACAAGGTTTTGCTGATTATGGCAACAGAGTAAGTCTGGTGACAGAAGAAATATAACTGATAATAGCATAAGATCAAGTCTGGGCGATGAACGAGTAAGACCGCGGAAGGAGTCGTTCTGTGACACAAGACTCTCATGGAAAGTTATAGAAGCTAAAAGGCGACCCTCTACTGTTAGAACGTGGAGAAAAACAAGGAAATAACTGTCACACACGTTCAAATATGATCAGGCCCGAAAATCAAGGCGGTCAAGCTGAAAGAGCGCCAGAACGAGTCCCACTACAGAGCTGCTGAGATATTTCCCGCCCAATGCGTAGTGGGAGATCGTGGGAGGTCGTGGAAACGTCATTTTACACGTAATGGGAGCAGAAACTTCGGGTATTATCAATATTTAAGCACCTAGAATCATTTGTCTTTGGAGCTCTTCACTTCCATATTTCTAGAGAGAGAGAGTCATATTGAGAGAGAAAGCATTTCGAGAGATCTTAGTGAGACATTGTCAATTAGCTTAGGTATTTATTACCTAGAGAGCACACATAGAACACTCCCCTTTACTCCTTGTTACGCATTGATCTAAGCCGAGAGTAGAGCGAGTGTTGGATGAGACAGAATACTTCTGTCGAATCCCAAGATAGGAAGCTAGGTTGTAATTCATATTGAGTTTCAATACAAGCAGAATCCTATCTTGTTAAGTTTAAACAAAAGCTTCCGCATTATTTTTTTACACCTTTATTCTTCAAGTAGAGTTGGTCTGAGACTAACACCTCAGACCTACTCGGTCAGCACCCCGATCCCATCAAGTGTATCAGAGCCTGTGTTGGCTGACAAATCTCTCAAGATGGAAGATCTTATCGACTTAGAGGAGCCCGAGTCATGCACCACCAGTATGACGTGCTTGATGGCTCACAATGGTAAGAAAAACCGCTCATGATCAGGTAAGTGAGACTCCCTCTGCAATGAAAATTTGCGGATATTTTGGTTATGATGGTCATACGGACTATTCTTGTAATAAACGTCATGATTTATCATTTAATATATCTTGTGTGTCTGCGATTATCAAAGCTCGTGATCTTTACTATAATAGTTCTTCATCATTGTTGAAGAGGGGACCCAAGTATACCTGGGTTCCCAAAACTAACCTGTAGCTTTTGCAGACAGAGTGGCTCGGAACAATGACTCTTGGTTTCTAGACAGTGGTTGTTCAAGATATATGACAGGAAACCAAGTTGAGTTTACGACTCACTCTGACCATCAAGGGGGAAGGTTACTTTTAGAGACAACATGCACATAAAAATCATAAGAATTGACTCCATTGGAACACCCTCCTTATTTAAAGTTCATAATGTTTACTTAATTATTATTATTGGACATAGTTTCTCTAGTGTCTCTCAAATTTGTGATTTCTCCAATCTTATGTTATTATCTACGGACAATATGGTTTATGACTCTAACAATGGTGATCTTAAGGCTATATGGCAGTATGATGATAGGGATTTTCACTATATATATGAGAATCATGTGCAGAACGCAAGCAGACTCCGTCTGTGAATCATATGCCGAAGCAGGCGGACTCTCTCTCCAAATCTTGTGCAGAAAGCAAGCAGACTAGCTCCAGCTTTAATTACTTTGAAGACTACGGTATTTCTGATCAAATGTTACCATTATGTATGATAATACCAGCTAAGGTCGTCAAGTTCTCTAAATTCCATGCTTGCACTAAATTTATATACTTGAGTTCTCATTTGTTCCGAGATCATGTGGAGATGAACTTAATCTAATTAAACTAAGTTTCCACAGACCCTAGTTTGCTGATATCATCACCAAGGCATCACACATGGTTGCATTTGAGATTTTTTCGTACACACCAAGGCATGACTCGTTCTAACCGAGGGTGGTTGTATCTCCTCTCCCTCTTGGAGACAGAGTCTGGGTACTCAGGTATAGTCTCTCTGGCACCATACTCTCCTTGGTTAAGTAGTTCAACTAAACTTTGCCTACAAATGTTTTTTTGAAAACCCGCCAAGTTTTTCTTTACCAATTCGACCAAAGCACCCACATCAACCATCCCACAACCCCACAGCTTATATTCTCCTAACCCTCAAACCACTCCTACTCACTCTCCCACTCAAAGCCGAAAACCTTCCAAACAATGCACTATTGTTGTTCTAACTCCCAAAACCATCACTAAGTCTCCCATGGCCGTCTCACCATACAAAAATCCCATCCACTTTGGGTCCATCATTACTAATGCCCAACTCCCCTACAGCCCTAGTCGATTACCCAACCTACCTTGCCCAAGCTCCACTACTATCTCAACCAAAGCCCTTGCCATTCCTACCAAACCCACTACCACTACCACTGAAGCAAAACCTACTACCTCTTACTACCAAATCCATCACAACCCCATCCCTTCATTCGACCAAGAAATACTGCTAGAGTCAATCTGCAGACAGAATCGGTCTAGCAAGAATACCCACGTAGTTGAAGTGAATTTCCAAAAAAAAAAAAGAAAAAAAGAAGACAGAAATCCCATGAGAAGGCTAAAACAAAGCAAATTACGATCGTCTCTTCAACTTATAGAAGACGTACTCTTGCTCCAGCCTCCACTTCCAAGAGTGGAACTTGCGTGACTCTGGTTCGCGCTTCACAGCAACGCTAGCTTGCACATATGGGTATGAATTTTTGGCTAATAACACTTCACTACAACGGTTAGCCACATCTAGCACTCTCTTGAGATTCAAAATGAATGGGTCAATACCAAGATGTAGACCAAGTCCATCACCCCATTTCCTAGCCTACAGCCCTAACCATACTTTTAACCTATCTCAAACTTTGTTTATCTTGGCGGTGTTTTTATCAAACTTTGGTAGACTCCGTTGGTTGGCTATTTAGCCATGTGATTGCTTCTGGATGTCAGGCATACTCACCCTGTTTTGCCTGATGATGTCAAAAAGGGGGAAAGCGGTGAATCCCACTCTCACTAGACGAATTAATGTTTTTGGTGGTAGGAAGACTTGAATTGCACTTATGGATTTTGCCCTGCTTGATGGTTAAGCAGACTGTTTCTGTTTAAACTTAGTTTAATTCTATTATGCTCTTCTCTTACTAGTCTTGTCTTAAATGACGTGCTAAAATTTAGGGAAAATATTGGACTAAGGGGGAATCAGTCAATGACGCTGGTTCTTCCAAGCTTGTTTGCTTGTGTGTCTTTTTACAGGTTAACTCTTGCTATGGGATTCACTCAAGTGGTTTTTGGCATCATCAGCAAAAAGGGGAAAATGTGTGAAGATGTTAAAGTTTTGCTGAAGATTGCCAAAGCCTAGATGCCAGCAAGAGTCGGTCTGAGAAATGAAGCAACAAAAAGAGATCAAGTCAAAAAGAGTATGAGTGAACAGTAACTCCCACTGCAGAGAACAAGTCATCCAGAGCCTGCCCACAGACAAAGAGTCATGACAGACGTAGTTTGGTTGTTAACCAGACTCGATATAACAAGCGGTTCACATTCATCTCATCTTATCATTGATGCACAACTTAAGGGGGAACTTTAGTTCATCTTGAAAGATTCGGTTCCTTTGCCATCATCAGCAAAAAGGGGGAATTTGTTGGAACACAAGGTTTTGCTGATTATGGAACAGAGTAAGTCTGGTGACAGAAGAAATATAACTGATAATAGCATAAGATCAAGTCTGGGCGATGAACGAGTAAGACCGCGGAAGGAGTCGTTCTGTGACACAAGACTCTCATGGAAAGTTATAGAAGCTAAAAGGCGACCCTCTACTGTTAGAACGTGGAGAAAAACAAGGAAATAACTGTCACACACGTTCAAATATGATCAGGCCCGAAAATCAAGGCGGTCAAGCTGAAAGAGCGCCAGAACGAGTCCCACTACAGAGCTGCTGAGATATTTCCCGCCCAATGCGTAGTGGAGATCGTGGGAGGTCGTGGAAACGTCATTTTACACGTAATGGGAGCAGAAACTTCGGGTATTATCAATATTTAAGCACCTAGAATCATTTGTAATCTTTGGAGCTCTTCACTTCCATATTTCTAGAGAGAGAGAGTCATATTGAGAGAGAAAGCATTTTCGAGAGATCTTAGTGAGACATTGTCAATTAGCTTAGGTATTTATTACCTAGAGAGCACACATAGAACACTCCCCTTTACTCCTTGTTACGCATTGATCTAAGCCGAGAGTAGAGCGAGTGTTGGATGAGACAGAATACTTCTGTCGAATCCCAAGATAGGAAGCTAGGTTGTAATTCATATTGAGTTTCAATACAAGCAGAATCCTATCTTGTTAAGTTTAAACAAAAGCTTCCGCATTATTTTTACACCTTTATTCTTCAAGTAGAGTTGGTCTGAGACTAACACCTCAGACCTACTCGGTCAGCACCCCGATCCCATCAATCTCCATCATTCGCTGATCATTCTGCTGTGCACTACGTATGTCGTCTATAAGACTCGAGCTAGCCACAATGGCATTTAAGGAATGTGCTCGTCGACTCAACGCGTCTGCTACTACATTAGCTTTTCCTTCCTTGTACTGCAAATCGATGTCGTAATCCTTGAGAAATTCAACCCATCTTATCTGTCTCATGTTTAACTCCTTCTGGGTGAATACATATTTCAAACTTTTATGATCCGAGTATACGGTCATCTGGACACCATACAGGTAGTGGCGCCAGATCTTCAATGCAAAAACAATTGCTCCAAGCTCCAAATCATGTGTAGGGTAATTCTCTTCATGTTTCTTCAGCTGTCGGGAAGCGTAGGCGACTACCTTCCCATTCTGCATGAGTACACACCCTAATCCCCTGCCTGATGCATCACAGTAAACTTCATAACCTTCTGTGCCTTCTGGTATAGTCAAAACTGGTGCTGATGTCAAAGCATTCTTCAAATACTGGAATGAGGTCTCACATTCTGTAGTCCATGTGAATGGTGCATCCTTCTTCATTAAACTGTCATAGGTTTGGCTATTTTGGAGAAATCTCTGACAAACCCTCCTGTAGTAACCTGCTAACCCAAGAAACTCCTGATATCAGTCACTGTCTTTGGCCTAGGCCAGGTGCGAACTGCTTCTATTTTTGCTGGATCCACTGCGATCCCAGCATCGGAGATAACATGTCCTAGAAAGGAAACTCTGTCCAACCAAAACTCACATTTGGAGAACTTAGCATAAAGCTGATTCTCCCTTAAGATCTCGAGTACATGTCGGAGGTGACTCTCATGTTCTTCCTTAGACTTTGAATAAATTAGGATGTCATCGATGAATACAACCACTGTCTTGTCCAGCTGCTCTCTGAATAATCTGTTCATTAAATCCATGAAGACTGCTGGTGCGTTTGACAAGCCAAAAGGCATACTACTGTAAACTCATAGTGGCCGTATCATTTCTGAACGCCGTCTTTTCTATGTCTTGCTCCCTGATAGGTATCTGATGGTATCCTGATCTCAAATCGATCTTCGAAAACACCTTTGCTCCTCTTAATTGATCAAACAAATCGTCAATTCGTGGTAGTGGATATTTGTTCTTTACTGATACTGCATTAAGTTCTCTGTAATCGATACATAACCGAAGGCTTCCATCCTTCTTCTTCACGAAAGAACTGGTGCTCCCCAAGGAGATACGCTAGGTCGTATGTAACCCTTGTCCAACAAATCCTTCAACTGTTCCTTCAACTCAGCCATCTCTGGTGGCCATACGGTACGGTGCCTTAGCTATGGGACCGGTACCTGGTAGTAATTCAATGGAGAACTCTACCTCTCTGGGTGGCGGTAAGCCTGGAAGTTCCTTTGGAAAAATATCTGGAAATTCTGACACCACTGGCATATCTGGATCAAAATCAGGGTCGTGCTCTACATCCTGAACATAGCATAAATATAATTCCTTCTGCTTCCTGACGTGTTGTACATGGACACAGCAGATATCACTTTTATTGATGGTGCTCTGGGGCTCTGGCGGTATGATACTGTCACTCCTGATGGGCTCTTAAGTAACAGTCTGCGCTCTGCACAAAGAATGCAGCCTCTGTGCCGCCCCAACCAGTCCATCCCGGCTATAACGTCGAATCCTAGACCTCTGAACTCAATAAGGTCAATGGGAAATTCCTCTTCCTTAATACGGATAGTGGCTCCTCTATAAAGTCGAGTGCAAGTGATCTTCTCCTTAGACGGGAGTGCCACCTTAAAATCAGGTAACTCTACAGCGTCTAGCCCCAACTTCCCCGCAAGCGAAGGCGAAACGAAAGTATGTGAGGCTCCGGAGTCGAACAGTACTAATGCAGCCACTCCATTGACAGGAAAGTACCAGTGATGATCGCGCCGCCCTTGCTGGCCTCCTCCTCAGTAAGTATACTTAAGGCACCTTCCGTCTCCTTAGCACAACCTAACAACAGAATCTGGGTAAGTACTTTGATATATATGATGGGGTCTATAGACATTCACTTTCACAACAATATTGCTTCATTGATGAGATGATCTCCTTTCAGAAGTCCAAAAACAATTACAACACTAGTACTTTCTAAAAGTCAAACTTAATCTTCCTGGTTTCATGTGAGTGGTGTTTATCACTGTCGAAGGTGCTGTGTTTAATTTAATCCTTTTAATTCCATGGTATAGCAACCTTGACTTCCCACCCATTATTAAAACATCTCCTGAATTCAATATGATTTTCTTTGCAAGGTCCACACGCTTCTGCTCGCCATAAAGGAACTCTGCGTCATCTCCAATTGACATAGACAATACTGGTATCCCCTGATCGAGGGACCCTTGTGTTTCATCCTTGTCCTGATGTAGTCCTAAGCGGCCTCCTTCTTCATAGAAGTTGATGATACATAGATCAGCCCTTAAGTTGGGAACTGGATCTTCTTCTAGCTGCTGAGCTGTATTTACTGTTTGTTCCACAATTTGTAAAAATTCTTCTGGGATTTTTGACACTTGCGCTCCATCTTCATTTCTTGTATCCTGGTAGGTCTTTGAGTAAGGATTCCAATCCTTTCCTAAACACATCATTTTTAGCTTCATTTTTGATCCCCTGGAAATTCTGGAGTGTAGAACCCTCCTGGTCCTGCTCCCAATTCTTGACATTTTCTGACGATTGCGATTTGTGTCTCCGGTGTTAGGTATCCTTTGAGTAGTATCAAGCCTGGTTGGATAACCTTACATTGTTCGTTCGCTGGTTCTTGTACCTTGATAGTGTTTTCTTCCAGGGAGGGCGGTGAGGGGATAGGAAAGCATATCTTATAGCTTCCTACGTGGTTTAAAATTCTACTAGTGAGTCTTATTAGTTCTTTCCTATGCAACTAGGCAATCAAGGCATACAAGCACTTATTCACATCATCCATTGCTCAATAACAGGTTCACATGGGTTTAGAAGTACCTGGGTTGGTAGAAGGACCAGCCTCATCTGAGCGGTCCATGACATGCAGGGCGGGTCCCGATGCTGGGCCCTTGCCCTTATTTCCCTGAGTTTGGTTTTTGGTGGAGGGCGAGTATCGCTAGCTCCATTCTTATGGCCGGTGTTTGCCTTTGCTCCCAGGCGGTAGTTCCTACTCTCCGGGTTCTTAATGCACTCGAAGGCTCGGTGTCCCCATATCTGACAGTGGCGGCACTGGACTTTCTCCCCTTGGCAGTCCACGCCGGGGTGATCCTTTCCACATTGTCTACAGTTGAAGTGGCGGACAAACCTCTGGCCCGTGTGTGAGCCGTGTCCAGAACCTATTACAATTGAAGTCAATTATATATTCCAACGGTACTGAAGTAATCACAAAATTTTCAAATTTAACTGCTTGGTTAGAGTGTCTACCCTTAGATGGGTAGGTTTTCTGTGAGTTTGCTGCTCCGTAGGTTCCTGACTGGGGTTCCCAGTAGTCTGGTTCCCCTTTCCTTGATAGGACCCCTGGCCTCTCTGAAAGGGTTTGTTCCTTCTGTTGGAGTTTCCCTGCTTGGCATCATCGCCGCCAGGCCCATCCTTTCTCTTTTGGAAGCTCAAAGCATCCCTCCTCTTGCATGTGATCTCCACAACGGAGGCAGCATGGTAACATTCCTGAAATCTCAAGGTATCAATTTCCAAATCTCCCATGACGGGGTATAATAGGTAATAAAATTCTAACTGTTCATATTCCTCCTGTTTACCTGCAAGCTGGTGGGAATAACTGGTCCCATCCCAAACTGGAGACGAGGACTCAGTCCCCCATAAAACCGGTCGACCAAAATCTGGTCCGAGTATCCTAATCCGGGCAGTAGTCGGAGCAGTGAAGTAAACTTCGCATAATATTCATCTACGGTCATCTTTCCCGTCTGCTCCAGTGCATCAAACTCCCTAGTTTCTAGTTTACCATCCTGGTGTGGGCTGGGTAGTACTTGCCCCTCAGTAGTGCGGTGTAGTGTCCCCAAGTGAAAGCTGGGTCATCCAGGTGGTCGGCCTTCACCATATTCCACCAATCTCTTGCTGCGTCTTTCAGGTAAAATGCAGCGAGCCTTACTTTTTCCCTAGCTGGGACTGCAAGTGTCTCGAACGCTGTCTCCATCTCCATGATGTATGTCTCCAAGTGTGCAGGGTCAATCTGCCCTTTGAACGGAGTTGGTCTGAGATCAGCCAAACTCTTCACCCAATCTCTCTCTCTGGGTGGTGGTGGTGGAGGTTGATGCTGCTGCGCAACTCCTGCTTGTGCGAATGCTTGAGCTATCAAAGTAGCAATGTCTGCCAGTCTGACGGTTGGCTCCTGTGCGGCCTGTTCACGGCGTCCACCTCTTCCCGACATCTGCAGGGTGTTGAGGTATATTAGATACTGTGGTCACAATCTTGGTCTTGGATAGTAGTCTAAGTAAAATCTAACTTAAACTCCTTTCTAAACTATCTCTCAACCCGTAACCCAAAGCTTTAGAAATCCTAATCTCGGCGTATTCTTGTATCCAGAGCGTAACTACGCTCTGATACCATTTTTGTAATACCCAACCCGAAATCCAATAACCTGTGCGATGATCACTCCCAATAAAACATAAACTGCAGCGGAATAAATTACAACAATCGGGCGGTATCACAACGCCGTTGGCCACCCTAGTGACCAACAAGGCTAAATCCAAATACAATTCTCAAAAGTCACGGTCTGAATACGAATACAACCCGAGATACTAGGAATTCAAACTCAAAGGTACAATAAATAAGTAAAACAAATAACTAGTAGTAGACTCCCATAGCTTGGTCTACCCCACCTACACTCGGTGTGGTGATCTTCTCAACTTCAGGTACCTGGAATTGTTTAGCCATGAAATGGCTCAGCAAAATAATTGCCGGTATGGAAAACGTGCAGCCCATCGGCTATTGGGCCACACCAACTAATTGTCGAATACATGCAGTTCATTTATAAAGCTGTAAACAAGCATAGCATGATAATATCAAGTATCCATACAAGGACAATAATATCACATAGAACAAGACTTCAGAAGGTCAAGTTAGATGAACTATAATCCTTTAATGATAGTTGGGTCCACACAATGGGACTGACAGGTATAAATGAATATCTCAAAATAGTGGAGGTATAGTGACCTCGTTAAAATTGAAAGGTTGGGTAATTAGTCCCTCAGAAGATAACGTAGTTAACTCCTGTACTTCAGAAATGTGGGAATCGAACCCTCGAGAGGAAAGAAGTCTTCCTCCCCACTTGTACTGTTCCGGTACGCAGCCGGTGGATGACATAGTGCACCCAAAACTCCCGTCGCGACGTAAATTGAATAGGAGACGACCTGAGACAGGTACAACTCCTGTAGCATGCATGGCCAGATCCAACTGGGCTCCTCGTTCTCGTAGTATAGAATTGTTAGGTGACATACAAGGACGTTAATCAAGAACACAATGTGTATTGTCAATTACCATGTTTAGGATATTGACGTTTGTTATAAGTGAAGTTAGTGAGGGACATGTGTACAAGTTCTCGGTACAAATAAACGTAGGTATTTAATCCACTGGTATTGTAGTGTTGTATGCGTGGGACATACACGTCGTAGTTAGCATCATTCACGCATATAAAATATCACAACAGTGCATAAGAGTAAAACAACATTTTACATTGATTAACTTGGTTGTTAATTCAAACAACAGATAGCACACAAACCGGTGTAATCCGGTAGCAAACAGGTTGCAAGAATCCCATACCGTTCACCGTAGATTGTACTCGACTATTTCCCGGTCAACGTCTGGTCAAGTATAGTCCTAGAACAGGATTAACTGAGAGCGTTAATGGAGTTACTCTCGTATAGTAATTTTAACGTATTACGTATAGGTTACGTATTCGTTATTTCATGTGAGGTTTTAATTGAACGTTAGTTAGTTCTTTTAACCTCTTAACCTTATTTTATGTTTAAGGCATTTATATACCTTTGAAATCTTGTAGCCTCTATTATAAGACTTCTATGGTGTGGTAATTTCCTTTAAACACCTTATGATTTTATGTATACATTTTATGTTATTTCTTTTGATTTATTATCTTTAAATCCTTTAATATATACTTATATGTATATATACACGTATTATTCATGTTGCATGTTTATATTTGTCTAAATGACATAACAGTTCTATAATTCCCAATTTATATTTACATGTCACGCATGGACATATTATTCCCATAACTCTTGTTAATTATAAATTACTCACAAGTTATATCAAGTAGTTACAATTAAATTCCTTATAATTATTTAACCCATAATTTTACTTCCATAACCTCCTTTTATCAAAATTCTTTTTCTAACTCCTCCAAATATCCACATAGGACTTATAATTATTTAAACTCAAATACTTATCCCTATATTTTCGTTATTTACAAAACAACCCCAATAGTTCATAAACTTTACATTTTAATTCTAATTACCTTATATTATGTAGTTTTAATTCCTTATTTTATTAATTCACAAAATCACCACTATAATTTTGGTAATTATAATTTGAACACTTTAATTTTTATAAATTACCAAATAGCCCCATAAATTTTCGGCCTTTACTAATATTCTCCTTTAATTACATTTTAACCCCAAATTTTATAATAGTTACACAATAACTTTTAATCTATAGTTTTAATACCAAATTCCTATAATTTCGAATGGGTATTTATTTCTCCACTAATTACACTTCCGCCCCACTAAATTCCCAAATTTCCATATAAACTTTTATAAATTACAATATCACCCCAAAACATTATAATTGTTATTTTAATTCCTTAATGACTATTTAACTTGTCTAAAATTCATGATATAATTTCCTACACCTTATTATATCCTTCTAAAGCCAAAATTATATCTATTCTCGGCTGGCACTATCTCTACCCCATGTTTCCAAAATTATACTTTTACCCCATAAGTTATTAAACTAGCTAGTTTGTGCTTATAATTATTAAATGTATATACACATATATATATTTCTTTTCATACTCAAAATTTATACTCTAAGTTCGTATGCCTATGTAAGTCATATGTTTTCGTAAATGACTAATTCTAACATTTAGTTTTATAATTTTATTACTATGATTATTATTATTTTTTGTAATGCCATAAATTACTTATAGAAATATATTTAAACATTAGGTCTAAGTACAAACTATGTTATAACCTTCATACATCAAAATATACATAGAACATAATATTTTCGGCCCTATTTGTATATGAGGGATTACATTTAGTTGTACACATAATTAGAATTAATATAGTGTTTAAGGTATTTAGAACTTGGTTTAGGAGCTTACCACTTAGAGTATGTTTTCTTGTTCTTCTCCTCACCCTTTGGACTTGGGAATGGTTTTCTCCTCTCTAACAATCTCGGCAATGCTAGAGAAAATAAGGGGGATTAGTCCCCTTGGTAGATTTAAAATTGACATGGGAGAAGATTAGAGTTTTAACACCCTTTACCTTAAAATGGTGACATGAACTAGCTTAGCTCCAAGGCATTCTCCATGGTTGGTTTGTTCCTCTTCTCCTTTGTTATTTTCGGTTTTGATAATATAAGTGTATAAAGTATGTTCCCTTGATTTAATAATGAGGAAGGAGTAGGATATTGTAGTATAATGGGCTAATAATTAGTTCCACCACTAATGGAGCTTTATTGTTGTTTAGGAGATGATGAAGAAATAAGGAAGAGGATGGGGTGAGTATTGGCGTGAGCAATATTACTGGGAGGGGTCTCAATTCGGCCAAGACAAATGGGGTATACTAGATAGTTATATGAGTGGTGGGTATCATGTATTTATTTATTGTGTCTACATGGACCTACTCCCCTTAATTTCCTCCCTCTCACACGATTCTAATCCGGCAATATCAATTCTTACGGCTGTTTATATTCTTCTTTGTCTTATTTACTCATTAACATATCATATCTCTATAATTTATGTCATAAGTACAATAGTTACTTAATTTCCTCCCCCACCTCTACTTTATTTCCGGTAGAATTTCCTCATGGTGGCGGCTACTTGCTGCCTTGTTTTGACTAGTTTACTCTATGATGTATTATATCACCCTATTATATAATAACAAGTACATGTCCCCTCCTTGTTTTACTCCCCCCACTTTAAGCCATTATCGTTAAAATGGGATGTCAATTCGGTAGTCAATGGACTTCCTTGCTTTAGTTTATTCATGGTATACTATTTTGTTTCATGTCCTTGTAACAAGCAAGTACAACTACTCATGATTCTCTCCTTATTTTACTCTTCCTCCTCCCCTTATTATCTTCTAATAGTCCGAAAATAGATAGCCATAATGGGCTGAGATGTTGTGCCATTTGACTTGCTTTACTCATTAATATATTATATCTCCTTATTATATGGTAGCAAGTACAATAAGTCACCTATTTTTACTCCCTTTCACAAGCTGTCCACGTGAATGAGAGCTGCCAAATCGGTAATATTGTCCTTCTCCTTGCTTTAATTTATTCATTATATACTATATTATTACATGTCATTGTAGCAAGTACAACAACTACCCATGATTCCCTCCTTCTTGAATTCGTAAGTAGCAGCCAAATAAAACGGCTGATTGGCCCCATTTCTTATCTTGTTTATTCCTTATATTATTATTCAATTGTAGTTGGTACTAGTCTCCCTTAAATTTCTCCTTATTATACTCTCTCACAATGTTGTTTTTTTTTTGTATTACCGCAAGCAGGCAAGAAAAATCGGAACCCATACTTGCTTAGAGAACATGTATTGTTCATGTACTAGTTTAATATGCAAGTACAACCTTCCTCAAATTACTCTCCACTCTTATGTCATCTTGTCACTTTTCATCAATTTACTTTGTATATTTACGGCTGTACAAGGCCTTGCGCCAGCTTTTTTTTTTTTTTGTCTTGCTATAATATTGTATACCATATATTATAACATTATGTATTTAAGTGTTGTCACATTGGACTTATTTCCATGTGTTAATTTTTACACATGCTATTATTTTGACTTAAGGTTTATTACTTATGTATATCTTTTTGTATGAATGTATACTTATTTTATTGGTGATTAGTAAAGTATACATAGTGTTCTTGGTACAGGGATTAAGGTACAACATAGGTCGTTACATTGTTTAAATGTGTATACCAATTTATTTTAGTATTTGTAAATACTTACGTCGCTCGTTTGTATAAACGTCCGTATTGATTTTCTTTTCTTGTCGACGTTCTCTATATCGAGCTTATTATGTAAGGAGTTTAATCCTTGTTAATAAACGTACATATTTGTTTTGTACGAGTATGTTAATACGTTAGTAAAATTTTCCCCGTTAGCGTTTATGGTAAAACGACTATTGTTACGTATCGTTTGCATGCGAGAGTTTGCACGCGTACGTAAACATTTGCATGCGGGAATGAGCATGCGTACGTGAAATAATTTATACTTTTATTATTTAAATCATTTTATAGTGTTAATTAGATTTGGGGTATTTCAGTTTTTCAAGTGGTGTCTCATGCCTATGATAACTACTATCCCAAAAGCTTTCTCCTTATTTTTAACATCATCTCCCAAGCATCATCTCTCACAACTAACTCCTTATATCCTTCTTGAAACTCTTTTCCAAGTGTACACTTCCTCCTTATTTTACCAAAGTTTGCCTAAGTCTTTACCTAAGTCCCAAAATGACTTTGGTACTTACTAAAATCTCAAGATCATGCCTAAGTCCTTATTACACTCTAGAGCACTTAAGACATTATACCTTCACTTGTAAAACACCTAGTCATTTCCTAACACCTCTAACTCACCAAACCTTATGTAAACACTTAGAACTTCTTGCTTCTTACCTAAATTTTGACATGGATTCCCCTAGAACATTACTAAGCCTAAACACTTTGTTTTTTCCATTAAACACAAAAGAACACCTAGAATCAACAAGAACACTCTCATACACAACTTCACCAAATTCACACTACATTACCATATAGTGCATAATTTAAATTGCATGGCACTTAGGCCCTTAAAATGCATGGCTCTTAGGCCCTTAAAATGCATAACCCTTAAACACTGAATTTCCACAATATATTTGCCTTTGACCTGCAAATACACTCAACACACATATGCCTTTTACTAGTCTCTTGAGAACACTTTACTAAGTCATTCACCATTTGCTCTTTAGGTAGTTTTAATAAGCATTTATAAGCTCATTTCTCCTAAGGCATTAAACAACATTAGGTTAGTAAATTTACCTCTTTTCCAAACCACTTCTTTCTTGTTTCCTTATAAAACCGGTAAGGTATTTGTTTCCTTGTCAAGTTCTAAACAATATACAAACACCATAACGAGTATTCAAGCTTTGAGCTTCATCTCATTGTAAACCCTAATTTTACATTGTTTCAAAAACATTAATGTAGTTGTTTTACCTTGATCTTTGAAGAGAGTTTGAATATATAACAAGAGGGGACTCCACCTAGTCCATGAAGAGTTGAAATGAAGCTAGAACAAAGTCACACAAAGAGCTATATCAATGTGTATTTTCGGTCAAGGTAAAAACATGGAGGAAACATGATTTTTCTTTGAGATTCCTTACCTAGAAGCAAAGGAGAGTAATAATATGCCAAAATACAAGCTCAAGCTCCTTCAATGGTGGAACACCTTGGCACCGAAATGGG
>CM041778.1:184092453-184135214 GCA_023374045.1 Limonium bicolor | reverse complement strand
TGGAAGAGCAGAAAGGCAAATGGATTCCCCTAATTGAGAAGAGGGATGAACCATATGTGTGGGTACTAAAATACCAACACACGAGGGATACGAGTTCACACCAGTAAAAGAGGACCTATAAGGTACCTAAGGAATGAACCCATCTCAGAAGGAAATAACTTGGGGTCATGAGGCGCCAGTTAGTTGCGCATATCAGACTCGCCTTGAGATTTTAGACACGACTACTACGAGCACTAGGTGCTAGAACATAGCTCGACAACCCTTACACCGACGGTTAGTTCGGTAGGGAGGCATGAACTCTTGGGAATATACCATGAGCATGCATAGGATTCAGGAAGACTGAATAGAATAACCAGTTGAAATAATTAGCGTGTGTAATGATGATACCACGCAGCGATATAGTTTCCTCCATGACCATAATTATGGAAGACCGTGTAGAAAACACCGTCACGTGGAGTAGAAACCAGCATGAAGCTGCTACTTAAAAGGGTAACCTAACCCTAAAGTAGTTGGGCATACTGCTTGCAGAGCGAGTGGGCCCATAGCACATAGGATAGACATACCTAACAGATTTGGGAAAACAAACGATGTGTTTACATCTCCCGATCAAACCATACATGAACATACATATACCTAACCGACATAGGTAGTATAGCCAGAGTGGCTAAAGCCCGACCCGAGAGGAAAAGGGTAATGTATACGTAGCACATCAGTGCACGAATATTCCATATGAGTGGAACATCTTGTACTTATTACTTCAAGATGACATATTCGTAGATTACGTGGGCGTAATCCCTTTTAAGGGGGGGTTGTTGGTTAGTTAGTGAGTTTTTTTTAGTTTTAGAGCGATTGTGCACGCTTAAAATATACCGTACGTAGGAGTACGTAACGCATGGTACACATACTAGAGTACAAGTATTATGACTGTGTTATATTACTTGAGGTAATATTGTGATGTATTATGTGTATGAATATATATATATTTTAGTTCGCATTCCTGTGGCGAATAGGAAAGGGGAGAACAGATAGAGTGTTTTATCCTAATTCCAATTATTTATGCAAACGTTGCGAACATTAAACACATAAACGCCTAACTTGTTATCTCCGGTTGAGAGTTCAAGTAGGTCTATCTGGTAACTCCGATGGGAGATTTCAAATAGAAGGAGTAGAAAACTCCATACTATATGATTCATGACTCGGTATGAAACCGATTATTGGAATGCGATGAGTGAATCAGCATGAGACCGATGTGTAACCTAGTGGAGGTAAATCCTCTAGGAGTTGTATGAATAATTATAAGTTGAATGAACTTGGTACATGGTTAGGATACATGATCCTATATGCCGGTGATTAGATTGATTACACTAGTTGACTTGTGTATCTATGGGACACAAGGTGGCAAATATCAAGAGGAAACAAGATTAAAAGTGAATAAACAATTGATTGATTGAAATTGACGTGGGAAGTTGAACTTGATCCTGGTCCGATCAAGCGAAACCGAACACAAATTGAGGTGAGAGATAGTTCAACACTGACGCCGACCACGTCGGGGTTGAATGACTCTCGAAACTTCCTACAAGTGGACCCAAATATGAATAGAAATTGGAATTTAGGGCGTCACTCGAAGAGCCGTGGACCGTGGAGTCCTTTGTCATTAGACCGGTGTGTCTACGAGTGACATCACCCAAAGAGCCGTGGACCGCAGAGCCCTTTGTCATTTGACCGGTGTGTCTAGGGGTGATTAAGGAAATAAGGTGATACTGTCCGAGGAGCCGTGGACCGCAGTGTCCTTCGTTACTAAACCGGTGTGTCCACGGGTGGTTGACGTTGGTTAGCATGGGGTTGGGGATCGTCAAGTCCTGGTCTTCATGACTGCTTCCCTGTGATTTGCCATCGTTAAAGATATGCATACACATACACGCGGAGTGGTGTAGAGGTATCCTCGCGAGATACTTGCATATGAATAGGGGTGCGTGGAGTACCCCTTGTGAGACACCTTTGAGTACTTCTGGTTGGTTTTGCACCTTGTCTAGTGCTGTGTATGATTGAGTTTTGCACCTTGTCTAGTGCTGTGTATGATTGAGTTTTGCACCTTGTCTAGTGTTGTGTATGAATGAGCTTTGCACCTTTTTAGTGCTGTTTATCAATGAATGTGTCATGATTATTGACTATATGGAATGAGATTATTGCTGTATCAAATGTAATACATATAGACTAGATCTGAACGTAGTGGGATGTACTCCCTAGTGATGATCTGTCTGTGATTACTTAGTGGAACTGGATTCCTTAGGTGAACTGTTGATGAGTAAGGACTTCGGGACGAAGCCTTTTTAAGGGGGGTAGACTGAAATACCCCTAACCTTAAAAGCTTAATTAAATGATATACTAATGATATAAGATGGATTAAACATCTAATCACATTGACTAAGGCCTAAACGTGCCTTAAAAGTCAACTGAGAACAACAGTGGTCAACACAAAGCAAGACTTTGCACCCTTTGACTGTTTAGGGTAAATAAATGCCCAAATGAACTACTTAGGACCTAAAAATTTGTCCTAAGCTTATTAAACATTACTAAACATATTAAAATTGTTGGACAACACTCCAACACAAAGAACAAGCATTTTCATGCTTCAAGGTCAAGTAGGGCAAAAATGTGCTCTAAGGGAACCTTAAAGGTCTAATGACCTCTAAATGATATAAAATTGGATACCATGATCAAATATCATGTAAGGAACACAAAAAACAATTCTCAAAGAAAACAGAGCTCAGAAACACCCTGCGACTCAAAATGTGCACTAAAATTCCTTAAAGCACGTTTTTGTGTAATTGCCTTCTAAATTGGCTTTTAAATGGGCTTAAAGGTTATAATTACCTATAAATATGCTAATATATCATATTATAACATATTAGGAATTTAATTCCAGAAATTTGCAAATTTTTACAAATTTAATATTAAAATATTAATAAAACCCTAAAGGGGGGCCCGTTTGAGTCAACGTTGACCAAGAATGGTCAAGAGGTCAAAGTTGACCCCTTGGATTCCATTGAGTCGGCAGCCACAAGGCAGGGGGAGCCTGATTGAACTGAATTATTGACAAAAGGAGACTTAGTGGAGTGTTACTTTTCCATTTAATAAGAAATTAATACTTTAACTTACCTTTTCCTTATTTTCTTCATTATCCCTCCCTTATCTCTTGTCTCCAACGACTCCTTGCTCCTTCCTTCTGTCCCAGCCGAGCTCACATGCTCCCAACCTCACCATTGTTGAGCTTTGAAGCTATCTAGCAAGGAAACCAACCTAATTCACCTAAGGTAATGGTTTAAGGCATAAAATAGCTCATTTTCTTCCTTTCTTCAAGGGCTATCTTATGAGCTAACTTCTATACTCTTCCCATGGCTCAATCTCAGTGTGTGGATGTTAGAGTAAGAGTTCAAATTCGTTGGTAAGGGTTCTTGGAGCTAAGAACACAAAAATCATCCTTTAAGGTAAAAATGTGCTTTAAGCACATATCTTTTGATTCCCTTCAAATTCGGCTGTGAAACTTTGTTTCTAAGCTTATAATCTTCATCTTAACATACTTATTCAGTTGGTACATCAAGAGCTTCGAAGTATAACCAGATCCAAGCCTAAAACACCATTTTAGGCATTTTAAACAAGGTAAAGATTAGCCATCTTCTAATCTGAGTTATACCAGTTTAAAGCTTGGTTTTAGTATCTTTTAACACTCTTTGCCTACTGTAAAAACAGGCCGTGACCAACCTTATTTACCTTGGCATTTTGAGGTAAATTTTACCTTGAAAATTGACATTAAACACTTCTTATGGTTAGATCTTGCTTGGAGACTAATCATGCCTTAATTGCTGTTTGAAAACATGTAAATAATGCTGTGGAAATTTTATCCTAAGCTGGGCGTGGCCAAACAAGGCTTAAACTAGGCAAAAACAAGGTATAAATCACTTAAACCTTCACTTGGTATATTAATATGTGTTTATACATATGTATATATTGTGCCGTGAGTGAATGGTTAATTAAGGTCTTATTTTGACCTTAGGTGGTTAAGGAATGGTTTAATAAATTTATATAACTAATTAATAAGCATAATTGTCAAATTTAAGACATTATGTGGAAAATTGGTAAATAAAGAAAATATATGGTAAGGGCCGAGAGTTTATAGTACTTTTGGGCATTTATGTGTAATTTATTTTATAAGCCAATGTTTGTAATAAGGCCATGTACTTTAGGCCATTTTATTTATGCATTTATAAGCTTTTAATTAAGTTTAGGTGCTAAATATGCATTACCGCAAATTATTGGGGTTATAGTGTAAATAAATTAAATTTGGGGGCTATATATTAATAAAGCCGAAAATTAGAGGTTTAAATAACTTTATATAAAAATTATAAGATTATATAAAGTTTTGGGGTTAAATGGTTAATTTCTGAAAAGATATGGGTATAAACCGTAATATATGGGGATTAATGGTCAAGGAAGTATTAAGGTGGTCAACCTTGACCATATGGTAGGTTTTGACCAAATTAAATAAGCTAGATAACTTATTTAAGGTTTTATAATAAGTTATGTACTTAATTGTAACAACTTTATAACATATGTGGTATATATGTTATTACCGAAAATAAAGGGTGTATAATGGTATTATAAACACCCATGGGCTATTAGGAATTTTTAGGAATTTATTGGGTTGATTTTTTTGGAATTAAAATAAACTATATATGTATAATATATAGTTATTATGTCATTATGACACTTTGGAGAAATATATGTGGTGGTATAGTAAATACCGAAAGTATATGGGTTAATAAGGTAATATAACCCTTTGGTAAAATTTGGTGATTTTTAGAATTATATAAGGGTATTTATTGAGATATATGTATAATATATAGTTTTAATGAATTATTAAACTATATGTTATAAATTGGGCCAAATGGCAATTATAGAACATATATGGGCCGTTCGGAATTTTACAAAATATTACCATAGGTTATACCCTTTTTATAAGTTAGAAATGTTATATTAAATGGTATATATAACATGGTATAAATAGTGGGGTGATTTTGTAAATAAAGGAAACTATGGTTTATAGAAAAGAATAAGGTTTAATATATGTGCCTATGCGGCAATATATAATAGTTTTGTAAAAAACTATAGGTTATGAATTAAAGGGAATAAAAATATCATAATATATGATATTAGTATATGGTATAACATTACATAATGTCATGTGGTCAAAATAGAATTTAAATAAATTCAAGGGCTGTACCGAAATATTAATAAGAGTTGGAAAATGAATTTTAGACTATGGCTACTATGTTATAAATGTTATAACAATTATATGGTATAAAGGTGGTTTTAATGGAATTAAAATAAGTAAGGATATTCACATTAAGTAATGTGACAAACTATAAATAAATAGGATTTATAAACTAAGGTATATGTTGATTAAACCTTGGGAGTTGTAAAGATACAACATAAAATGTTACATAATATTAGGATAGTAATCTTAATGTAAGTTGTATAATATAGTACAACTAAAGGGGAATAATCATCTAATAAAAGATGATAAAAATGTAACATATAACATAAGAGTTTATAACTCATGGAACTTACCTATGTGGTAAATATATACGTACACAAGAAAAATGTATATGAGGATGTATATAGTTCAAAGTATTTTTACAGATGAATTATACTACATTAAATGGGGAAAAATTAACCTTAGGAAAATAAATACTAAGGTAAAATGTATGATATATGATTAAGGATTATACATGCGAATATAGAAACAAACTATATAATATACAAGGGTATATTAAGTTACATGCGATAATAAACGTTTAAAGTTAAGTATATTAATATACTCGACGTAATCACGCATGAAATATGACGTTTCTCCAAATTCCGAGTTAAGCCGAAAACCCGACAAACGTTGACAGTTAATAACGGGGGATTAACCGGGAGGTAGTAGCGACGGTACGGGGTACCGTAGAGTTAAGTTGTTATACGGGATTCTAATCAGTAGCGTTATGTATTGTTAGACTGCTAGAGACGACACGAGGAGCATCGGATCTAGCTGAATCATACTCCACCGTAATACTTTCAGGGTGAACGGTATGTTATTTATGTGGCTTGATTGTCTCTGAGGATTTCCTCAGTTCAGACATTGTGTGAAAATCTGTGATAAGATTGAATGTCTGCTTGTGTGAATTAATATGCTTGAGTTGTGTATTAATGCTGCTTTATTATTACTGTTGTACGATAACAGTACCGTTCGTATATATGAACATATTATAAAACGAACTAGCGGCAATGATGCTATCTTATATGTGTAATATAAGGAACGTAAGTAAAACGTTGTAGCATTAGGATAATAAGATATATAAAATATCTGAGACTTATATACGGAGCATTGGCCTCTTTAACGCCGCTCTCGTATCTAGCACTGGATCCCGAGTCGACATACTCAGGATTGGACTACGACCTTAGTCTGCTGTGTTAGGAAAAAAAAGTAAAACGATGCGATGGTTTAGATAAGTTTATCAAGAGGATGTGGCTCTTGCTGTGAACTGTGATCCATTAACGATACTAGGATACCGTGTGGTAACCGTAAGTATCTGGATAAATTCCCAACGAACTACAGATTGTTCGTAGGTCGGAGACTCTACCGCTGGAGTGGCTATTGCCGTGGGTGACCCGCCATAAGAGATGGGTAACTTAGAGACACGTCGTTCTAACGAGACGTTGTCATTAGACATGACTGAACAATTACGAACGACTATACTAGCTCGTACATTAGACGAACATTATTTGGGCTCGTACGCCAAAGACGAGTAATTATACCTGTTTATAACTCTCGTTGTTTCGCCTTGTTGCTCAGTGGTTATGCTTTGTAATTATGTGTGGTATGTTGGTGGATTTGTTTGAACGAGCCATTGTGCTCATATTGTGTGTTGTGAACTGGTTGAGTCGAGTCGCAGTACTCATGTGTAGATTATGGTGGATTGTTTGGTCGAGTGAGTCGCCGTACTCAATTATGAACTATTAAGTGTTTGTTGGAATGGAGTCTCTGTACTCATATAAGCGTTGTAACGCTTTCAGTGGTTTATTACGATGCGATGTGTGAAGCCGGGGCTTGTTTGTTATTTGAGTTTACTGCAATATATATTGTTGCTTTACAGTTTTAACATTAAACTACTTGCATGAAAATGAATTGCATGCTCTCGACCAATTAACTGAGGGTCCGAGGGGGCATGACAGTCATGTAGTAACATACTCAGCAGGGGCTGATTCCATACCACAAACAACCATTTTTTGCAGGTATGCAGCTTCCGGTGTCGACAAAGAAAGGGACGCGCTGGGTAGTTTAATCACAGTTGTTTTAATATGCACTGTTGCATTTCGATACAAACCTAGAAACGTGTATAGGATTGGGATACTTAGAATGCTCACTGTGAATGTATTTTATATTGGTTTTGGAAGGTTAGACCTATCTCTCGTCGTCACTGTGGGAAATTGTTTCGTATTTAAGAATATATCAGTAAGCACGTTATTACTCGTATGGGCGAGTAAGAACGGTGACATCAGTAGTACAATTGTTGAGATTACCACTGCGATTATAATGTTAAGTAAGATAGTTAGGAGCCGATTAGAGTAGTGGTGTTACAGGTAGTGTAATGTGTAGGAGGATACAATGTTTTAAACCCTTAAAAGACATTAAAAACTTGTGGAAACCTGGATGGGAATTGAATGTAGTGTGCAGGAATTTTTAAGAGTGTTTAGTGTTGGTATATGTATATAGGAGCTATGTATATTGTGATTAATGAAAACAGGTGAGATAGATGATAATGTGAGTGTAAATGATGTGGTGAGATTGTAAAGTTATAGGAGAGACTATGGCAAAATTTACCTATGATAGGATCGGGGTGCTGACCGAGTAGGTCTGAGGTGTTAGTCTCAGGCCAACCCTACTTTGAGACAAGTATTTGCCAAGGAGATAATGGAAGATTTGTATATAATTTAACAAGATAGGATTCTGCTTATATTGAAATTCAATGTGAATTACAACCTAGCTTCCTATCTTGGGATTCGACAGAGGTACTCTGTCTCATCCAACACTCGCTCTACTCTCGGCTTTGATCAATGCATAACAAGGAGTAAAGGGGAGTGTTTAGTGTGCTCTATAGGTAATAAATACCTAACCTGATTGACTAAGTCTCACTAGAATCTCTCGGAAAATGAGATCTCTATCAATATGACTCTCTCTCTCTAGAAAATGAAGTGGAAGGGAGCTCCAACGATTACAAATGATTCTAGGTGCTTAAATACTGATAATACCCGAAGTTTCTGCTCCCATTACGTGTAAAATGACGTTTCCACGACCTCCCACGATCTCCCACTACGCATTGGGCGGGAAATATCTCAGCAGCTCTGTAGTGGGACTCGCTCTGGCGCTCTTTCAGCTTGACCGCCTTGATTTTCGGGCCAGATCATATTTGAACGTGTGTGACAGTTATCTCCTTGTTTTTCTCCACGTTCTAACAGTAGAGGGTCGCCTTTCATTTTCTAGAACTTTCCATGAGAGTCTTGTGTCGCAGAACGACTCCTTCCGCAGTCAGACTCCTTCGTCGCCTAGACTTACTCTGATGCTATTATCAGTGATACTTCTTCTGTCACCAGACTTACTCTGTTGCCATAATCAGCAAAACCTTGGGTTCCAACAAATTCCCCCTTTTTGCTGATGATGGCAAAGGGAACCGACTCAGTCAAGATGAGATAAAGTTCCCCCTTAAGTTGAGCATCATTTATAAGATGATATGAATGCAAACCGCTTGACAGATCGAGTTGGTTGACAACCAAACTACGTCTGTCGAAACTCTTTGTCTGTTGGCAGGTTCTGGATGACTTGTTCTACAGTGGGAGTTACTGTTCGTTAAACTCATACTCTCTTTGACTTGGTCTCTTTTCGTTGCATCAATTCTCAGGCCGACTCTTGCTGGCAGCTAGGCTTTGGCAATCTTCAGCAAAACTCTAATATCTTCACACATTTTCCCCCTTTTTGCTGATGATGCCAAAAATTACTCGAGTGAATCCTGTAGCAAGAGTTAACCTGCAAAAAAAAACATACAAGCAACAAGCTTGGAAGAACCAGCCATATTGACTGATTCCCCCTTAGTCCAATATTCCCCCTAAGTTTGAGCCCGTCATTTAAGACAAGACCAATGAGAAAAGAGCGTAATAGAATTAAACTAAGCTTAAACAAAAACAGTCTGCTTGACCATCAAGCAGGGCAAAGTCCATAAGTGCAATTTAAGTCTTTCTACCACCAAAAACATTAATTCGTCTTAGTGAGAGTGGGATTCACCGCTTTCCCCCATTTTGACATCATCAGGCAAAACAGGGTGAGTATGCGTGACATCCAGAAGCAATCACATGGCTAAATAGTCAACCAACAGGGTCTACCAAAGTTTGATAAAAAACATTGCCAAGATAAACAAAGTTTGAGATAGGTTAAAAGTATGGTTAGGGCTGTAGGCTAGGAAATGGGGTGAGGGACTTGGTCTGCATCTTGGTATTGACCCATTCATTTTGAATCTCAAGAGAGTGCTAGATGTGGCTAACCGTTGTAGTGAAGCGTATTAGCCAAAGTATTCATACCCATATTTGCAAGCTAGCGTTGCTGTGAAGCACAAACCAGAGTCACGCAAGTTCCACTCTTGGAAGTGGTGGCTGGAGCAAGAGTATGTCTTCTTCAAATTGAATATAAGTTGAAGAGACGATCGTAATTTGCTTTGTTTTAGCCTTCTCATGGGATTTCTGTCTTTCTTTCCTTTTCTTTTCTTTCCCTTTTTTTTTGAAATTCACTTCAACTATGTGGGTATTGTTGTCAGACCGATTATGTCTACAGATTGACTCTAGCGGTATTTCTTGGTCAAATGAAGGGAAGGGGTTGTGATGGATTTAGGTAGTAAAAGGTAGTGAGTTTGGTAGGAGTGGCAAGGGCTTCGGCTGAGATAGTAGTGGAGCTTGGGCAAGGTAGGTTGGGTAATCTACTAGGGCTGAAGGGTGAGTTGGGCATTAGTAATGATGGACCCAAGGTGAATGGGATTTTTGTATGGTGAGACGGCCATTGGAGACTTAGTGATATTTTCGGGAGTTGAGATAACAATAGTGCCTTGTTTGAAGGGTTTTCGGCTTTGAGTGGGAGAGTGAGTAGGAGTGGTTTGAGGGTTAGGATAATTTGTGGGTTGGTTGTGAAGGTAAAGTAGCAATGGTTTCAAGGACGGTGGAGTTAGGTTTTGGAATAGTGAGATGGTTGATGTGGGTGCTTTGGTCGAATTGGTATGAAAAATCTTGCGGGTTTTCAAACAAAAATTTGCAGACAAAGTTAAGTTGAACTACTTAACCAAGGAGAGTATGGTGCCAGAGAGACTATACCCGAGTACACAGATTCTATCTCCAAGAGGGAGAGGAGATACAACCACCCTCATTCAGAACGAGTCATGCCATGGTCTGTGCGAAAGAGCTCAAATGCAACCATGTGTGATGCCTTGGTGATGATATCAGCAAGCTGGGGTCTGTGGAAACTTAGTTTAATTAGATTAAGTTCATCTCCACATGATCTCGTAACAAATGAGAACTCAAGTATATAAATTTAGTGCGAGCATGGAATTTAGAGAATTTGACGACCTTAGCTGGTATTATCATACATAATGGTAACATTTTGATCAAAAATACCGTAGTCTTCAAAGTACTTGAAGCTGGAGCGAGTCAGCTTGCTTTCTGCACAAGATTCGCAGAGATAGTCGGCTTGCTTCGGTACATGATTCACAGACCGAGTCTGCTTGCTTTCTGCACGTGATTCTCATATATATATATATATATATATATATATCATATATCATAATATATATATCGGATATTCATATCAACACGTGCCATATTGCCTTAAGATCACCAGTATCAGAGTCATACACCATATTTCCTTACAATCACGAGTGATAGAGTCATAAATCTTATAACATAAGATTGGAGAAATCACAAATTTGAGAGACACTTGAGAAACTATGTCCAAAAATAACAATTAAGTAAACATTATGAACTTTAAATAAAGAGGGTTACCAATGAGCCAATTCTATGATTTTTATGTGCATGTTGTCTCTAAAAGTAACCTTTCCCCCTTGATTGTCAGAGTGAGTCGTAAACTCAACTTGGTTTCCTGTCATATATCTTGAACAACCACTGTCTAGAAACCAAGAGTCATTGTTCCGAGCCACTCTGTCTGCAAAAGCTACAGGTTAGTTTTGGGAACCCAGATGTACTTGGGTCCCCTCTTATACGACGATAAAGAACTATGATAGTAAATATCACGAGCTTTGAGAATTGTAGAGACACGAGATATGTTGAATGATAAATCACGACAAAGTTTATTACAGGATGAGTCCGTGTGACCATCATAACCACAATATCCGCACATTTTCATCGGAGGGAGTCTAACGTACTTCTTTTGCCACCTAAACTTATTTGTAAATTTCTTACACTAAAGCTTACGACGAGAAAGATTATTTGGCCTCGATGCCATTTCAGCAAGATTCACTATGTTTTTACTTTTCAGCCATGATGGGGTAGTCATTGATTTGAGAGAGTCGCTCTGCACCTTCTTAAGGGCATAAGTGAGAGATTCAACTTCCTTTTCAAGTTTTATTTGAGTGGATTTTGACTCAATAAGCTTTTCCTCACACCACTTTGGTTTTTCAACAGCAGCGATTTCTCGAACGAAATTAAGTGGCTTGAAGAGAGCTTTTGGAAGTGGCTTGGATTTTTTCTTTTTAAGCTTTTGATGTAGAGTGACTGCCTGTGCATCTAAGATATTGATGAGAGTTCTAGCATCACGCAACTCTTGCTGAAGTTTTTGAATTGTGCTATCACAATCATGAAGTTTGATTCAATCTTTGGTGACATGCCCTTTAAGAATGTGTATCTCTTCATAAAGAAAGGCAATTCTTTCTTCTTCCTCGGTTAGATCAAACTCAGGATGATTTGGATCTATAAAGTACGTGGAAAGATCTAAAGAGGGTGTCGAATTTGCACTAGCATCAAGATTTGATAACACATGTGCAGAGGAGTCTTTCTTACCTGATTATAAGCGATTTTCTCACCATTGTGAGCCATCAAGCACGTCAAACTGGTGATGCCCGTCTCAGGCTCCTCTAAGTCGATAAGATCTTCCATCTTGAGATATTTGTCAGCCAACTTGGCTCTGATACCACTTGATAGGATCGGGGTACTGACCGAGTAGGTCTGAGGTGTTAGTCTCAGACCAACCCTACTTTGAGACAAGTATTTGCCAAGGAGATAATGCAGAAGCGTTTGTATATAATTTAACAAGATAGATTCTACTTATATTGAAATTCAATGTGAATTACAACCTAGCTTCCTATCTTGGGATTCGACAGAGGTACTCTGTCTCATGCAACACTCGCTCTACTCTCGGCTTTGATCAATGCATAACAAGGAGTAAAGGGGAGTGTTTAGTGTGCTCTATAGGTAATAAATACCTAAGCTGATTGACTAAGTCTCACTAGAATCTCTCGAAAATGATATCTCTCTCAATATGACTCTCTCTCTCTAGAAATATGGAAGTGAAGAGCTCCAACGATTACAAATGATTCTAGGTGCTTAAATACTGATAATACCCGAAGTTTCTGCTCCCATTACGTGTAAAATGACGTTTCCATGACCTCCCACGATCTCCCACTACGCATTGGGCGGGAAATATCTCAGCAGCTCTGTAGTGGGACTCGCTCTGGCGCTCTTTCAGCTTGACCGCCTTGATTTTCGGGCCTGATCATATTTGAACGTGTGTGACAGTTATCTCCTTGTTTTTCTCCACGTTCTAACAGTAGAGGGTCGCCTTTCATTTTCTAGAACTTTCCATGAGAGTCTTGTGTCGCAGAACGACTCCTTCCGCAGTCAGACTCCTTCGTCGCCCAGACTTACTCTGATGCTATTATTAGTGATACTTCTTCTGTCACCAGACTTACTCTGTTGCCATAATCAGCAAAACCTTGGGTTCCAACAACCTAGGATTAGAACACTTAATGAATGAGAAACTAGGTGAAAAATATATGTTGTTACAGATTTTGATTGAGATAGTTAGAGGGTAGATGGAGAGAGGTAGTTAATGTATTGTAATGTATTAGAAGTGTTAGAAATGACATTAGAAGAGGGAGCTAATGATGGAGAGAGTTAGGATTAAAATCAGTAGAGAAATGCAACTAAGGAAGATTTAGTGTAAGTGCTGAAATGGAACTTAGGAAAATGAGTGTGTAAATTAGTATAGGAATGAGTGATGAATTAAAGGATGAACTAGGGTATATTAGGAGGTTTAATTAGTGTTAAAACATGTGGGATTAAGTGTAGGAACAGTGGGGAAGTAATGGGTAAGAAGAGGGACTGAAAACAGAAATAAAAATCCAAATACTGGACTGGACCGATCTTGGGACCGGACTTGCAAGGTCGGTCGAGCCGATTTACAAAGGACGGAAAGCTTCTGGAATGGACCGACCTTGGGGACCGAACTTGCAAGGTCGGTCGGCCAGAAAATTTTCCGTCATAAAACCTTCTGGAATGGGCCGACCTTGGGGACCGGACTTGCAAGGTCGGTCGGCCTAAAATTCGCCTGTAATGTAACTTACTAGAATGGACCGACCTTGGGACCGGACATGCAAGGTCGGTCAACTCCAGAATATCGAAACCGAAACTCACTGGAATGGACCGACCTTGGGACCGGACTTGGCAAGGTCGGTCGGCCCTGTAATCTTCCAGCGTATCACCTTACTGACTTCGGCCGACCTTGGGTCCGACCCTGGGTAAGGTCGGTCGGGTCAAACAAAAAAAATAAGAATAATAATTATAATAAGTATATATACATATATGTATACCCACCTATACATATGTACATATATATGTAAGTACACCGTTGTTAAGTAATGAAAAGTAAGTAAATAAAGTGTAAGTGTAGGAATTGTGAAGACTTAGTAAATAGGAGTTAGGAAACGTAAGAGTAATCGAGTTAAGTTAATGATAGTTAGATTAATCACTCGGTTGTATGTACATCATAGGATCTGATTTGTGAACACCGGAGGAACATTGGGACACAAGTACAACGGTGAACGGTATGAATTCCTCATGCCCCGTATTCTATCTTGGTTACTCTGATTTGTGTGTTGTGTGCTAATTGATCACCAAATAAGATAAATGCACGAATCGGAGTTATTATGCTTACTTGTGAATATGTAGTGTTGTATGTTGTGAATATTGCCTTTAAACCATAGTTTGTATAATTCATGAAATGTATGGATGATAATGAATGTGTGTATGTATGATATATTGTATTGTGACCGAATGTGTTTGAGATTGGACTTCTAACTGATTCCTAACAAGCTAACCAATCTAACTTAAATTGGTAATTAAATTGGAATGAGTAGAAGTCCGATATAGTTTCGGCCACGCGTGAGGATGCGGAGACACAAGAGGTTGGATCCAAGTCCTGACTCTTAAACTGGTCCGCGGCCCAAATCCCTTAAGTGGGTAGCATCCCGGATTGGTGAGTCAAGTAAATCCCGGTGGTGGGACGGTGTAGTCCCCGGGCCGGAGGTCATACCGACTTAACATGAGTATGAGTAAGTAAGTAAGAATGAGTAAGTAAGTAAATGAAAGTAAGTAAGTAAAGTAAGAGTAAGTAAGGTGTAATGAGTAAAAGAGTAATAAGCATTCCGATTAACCCGGATGCACAATCTGGCTAACCCTTGGGAAGGTAAGTAATGTGTATGCGATTGTATTGCGGTATGGATTGTGAATGGTATTGTGAACGAATGTATGTTGTATGCAAAGCATGTGTGTATGTTAAAAATGAACCGCATGCCTATTCGACCTTAATTAGTCGGCATGCCCTAGCTAGCACGCGGTATATGCGGAATTTATGCGCAGCTTTTGCTGAGCCCCATGGGGCGATGTTTTTACTACACGCAGGTACAAGAGAAGGGTGAAGACTGTGAAGAGATTTAGTTTAATTTCTTTTTGGTGTAAAGATGAATTGTGATGGTGTACCAAGTTGTACACGGCTGTAAGCCTTTTGATTAGCCGGTATACCATGGGGTACACCTTTTTGGATATTGTGAAGGGATTATGATTGGTATAGATGAGTAGTTGGTAGAAACTCATTCTTTTGGAAAAATTGGAAAGGGATGTAATTAAATACTTTAAATACTCGGTGATCCGGTAATGTAAGAATGTTATCTTTTGTATTCGATATGCAATGTAGTAGCTCGGTATACTTAGGCATCAGACCGTCACTGTAAGTAGTATAAGCCTAGCTAGCCATATGGGCGGTTAGCGGCGTTGTATCACCCGCAGTAGTAAGTAATGTTTCCGCTGCGAGTAGCTTTGATTATTGGGATGATTGGACGGTAAACATAGGATTAGCAGTAGGGGTGTTACAACCGCTAATACCGTCATTACCATCTCTACACCCCGTACTTACTTACCTCCGCAGCGGATACATGCTTACACAACGGTGGGTGATACAATGCCGTTAGCCACCCACGTGACTAACAAGGCTTACTACTACATACAACATCGGTCTGATGGACCGAAATATCCAAGTGCTACACAAATACAATACACACTCCACTTACCAACCAAGTACTACAATACTCCATTCAATACAATGCTCCATAAATACAATACAACATACCGAGTTTACTAAGATCCAAATACAAATACAGTTACAACAATTCCTTCAAGTTCATACTTACTCACTAAAGTCTACATCTACCCATTCCTCACAAACTACATACTTCCAATACATATGGTGTTCCCCTTGGTACACCTCTACATCAAGGCTTCAAGCCTAATACCGTTCTCTACAATTTACATTTCATTCCTAATGATCTAGGCATATCCACCGGTCTCTTACCGTGACCATCGCTGCTTCGGTACCTGTACAATAAAAACATTGCCCCCAGGGGCTCAGCTTACGCTGCATATGACTTCCGCATACCCCGCGTACTAGTGAGGGTACGCCGACTACTTAGGTCGTATACATGCGATTCATTTTAATCATACATACATACTTACATGCTTTCGTACATAGTACTACAATACTACACAAGGAATACATACATACACTTCAATGCATGCAAGGAAGACAATACACGCCAACCGATACATACTTACCTTCACCGAAATACACATACACAATACATACACAATACTTGTTAGCTCTTTTTTATCCACCCGGGTTAATCGGGTGGAGATTACTCTTTTACTCAGGGTAATTGACTTACACCAGCCAAGACCATTACTCATACAATAATTACTTACTTACTCAAGTCAAGTCGTAGTGACCTCCGGGCAGGGACTACACCATCCCACCACCGGGCTTTACTATGGCTCACTAATCCAGGATGCTACCCATTTAAGGGGTTTGGGCCGTGGAAAAATTAAAAGCCAGGAATCGGATCCAACCTCTTGTGTCTCCTCATCCTCACGCGTGGCCGAAACTATATCGGACTTCTACTCATTCCAATTTACTCATACTTAAGTTAGGAGTTAGGTAGTTAGGAATTAGTAGAAGTCATCACATCTACACAAGGAATAATACACTACACACTTACACATCCATACCAAGGTACATTACATTACACAAGTACACTACAAGGTACATATACACATCCATTCTCATTCATTCATTTCATGAATTATACAAACTAGATGTTCAAGACAATATAGCAAGAACAAATATAAAACAAGCACAAGTAAGTGCATTAAAGTCCGATTCATGCATTTATCTTATTTAGGTGATCAAATAAGCACACAAATCGGGGTAACCAGGTTAGGATATAGAGCATGAAGAAATCATACCTTTCACCGGGATTTACTTTACCGGGTGTCCTCACGTTCCTTTGGTTCACTCTTGTTCCTCGAGTTTTATTCTCGAACCAATGACTACATGTCAAATGATTCCATTAATACTAAGCGTTACGATACATACATAATTACTACTCCCGTACTTACCCCGTTATTTAGGTTTAACTTATGTCCTTAGACTTACAACTTTCCTAATTACTTCTCAAACTTGTTTACACTTCTTAGGGCCTTTAACAGTCACCAAACAAGGCCTTAACAACTTCTAAAACCATTACCCATCAATCCCCCATCATTTAAACCCTAAAAATCACATTCTGCAACAATTTAGGGGTGGTCCGGGACTTGGTCCGGACCCAAGGTCCCGGACCATACAAGAAGAATACTCTCAGCTGATTTTCATTATTGGTCCGGGACTTGGTCCTGGACCTAGGTCCTGGACCACTTGCTGAAATGACTCTCGGGCTTATTTTCGGTGCGGTCCGGGACTTAGTACATATCCTAGGTGAAATACCCCTAAATTAATCTAAATTAATTTAGGGGATTTATTTTATTAAAATCCTTAATAATATTATTAAACATCAAACTATTATATGGTATTATTTGAAAATTATTTAGGGGACTTCTTATATTAAATTCTAAATAAGAATACAATTTAAATTAATTTATTATATGGTATTATGAATTTAATAACAAGATTTATAAGTCAATAAATCTTGGAAAAAATTCCTAGACACTCCAATTATATTATAAAGATTTTAGAAATATTTGGAGCTTTGATTTGAGGCATAAAAGTCAATATAAAATTCTAGAAACCCTAAAGCTTCTTAAGCCTTGCTAGGGTTGACTTTTTGAGAATGGTCAAACCAGCCCATGAAACATATACCAATAAATAGGTTATGGAATACCATGAAGATCGATAAAAAGAACGTCAAAAACGGATCATCCTAGCCAAAGTTATGATAGAATGAAGTTTAGAGCCTAAATTTTGAAAACTGCCACGTGTCAAGCTCACACGGGTCGCCTGTACTTAGCACGAAAATCGGCCAGAATCCTAACTGCCATCAGTGTTTTTGCCCTAACGTTAGACACTTATATCTCACTCATCTTTACAAATTTTGCAACGCTGTTTTTTTTTTCATTCTCCTCTCCTTAATCTCCTCTTTGCAACCATAGCTCACACTTAACCTAAATCTTCCTAAATCCACCGAAAAATCAATCCAAAGTCGCCTCCTTGCAAAGTCGTAACCCAGATTCCCAGTTTCACCGAATTAAGGTAAACTTCGTTTGATCATAACTTCTTCGTTTCTAAGCCAAAATTAATGTTCTTTAGCTTGTTTTGAAGATCTCTAACCCCTCTACAACTTACATGTTGATGACCAAGGCCAATTCGTAATCGTTTGGAAGATTTAGGCGTCTAAAGTTTCCGATTCATCATCACATAAAATCATAGAAAAAAACGCAAGGTAAACTCGTAACTTTAGAACTAGATTTCTTTTTGTATAGTGCAAATTAGAGTGAGTTTTTGCTATCAATGTGTAGAGCTATGTTTCCTCTTTAGATTAAGCCCAAGAACAAAGCCTAACTCAATCTGTACTTAAACTTATAGTGTTACAAAGTTGGCTACTCAATCAGCTCGTAAAGGTTGAGTTTTTCCAGAACCCGAACTCGAATTTCCCCGTTCTCGCAATTCCGGTGAGTTTCCGATCAAATTGCTCCGTTATTGTCATTCCTAATCGCATTACTGGTCAGAACCATGTACCAATTTTATCTATTACGCGTTAGATTGAGAGAATTTGTTAGAATTGAATTCGGAAACCCGAAATAACCCTAACTTCGAACCCAGAATCGTTTTTGCAAATTTGTGCACGTTAGATCGTAAATTTGGTACCATTGGAACCGCAAGAAGATTTCGAATCCAATGGAACAAGAATCACTAAGTTTCGTTCTGTGGATTAGGAGAAATTGGCAATTTAGTACTCGGGTAATCGCTGGAGGTTGGGGATGAACTCGTGGATTTTCGGCCGTCCGATCGTAGGTTTTAGAAACGGACGGCCGAGATTAGATCTAGGGAGTTTAAGTTGGTTATGAATTATAATATTTCCAGAATTAAACCCTAACTTGTTGAATTAATTTAAATACCTTCCGAATGTATTTTGACTTGAAATTTTAACCATAGATTCCTTATAAAATCTAGTTTATTTTGATGTAAATTAATATGGTTTTGGAGTTTTTAAACGTAAGTTATGATTTTTGCAAGTTACGGGTATTATGGAATTATTTGGATAAATTAAAAAGATATTTTTATGAAATAGAAATTTTATAATATGTCTAAAATGTTATAGCTACTATATATTTAATTTGGGAATTTTTGGACAATGGTAAATGGGTTTAAAAATTGTGTTTATGAATTTTTCATAAGAATAACTTATAATATATGGTTTTTAATGTAACAAAAATTAAAGTATAGTTTATTAATAAACTTTTTAGGTTGGGAAATAATGAAAAGATTAAACTAACATTCAGTAACAGTATGTTTATAAATATCTTGGGAATTAACTTTTAAGTGAAGTAAAAATTATTTACATATATATATAATTGTATACATACTTATATGAGAGAAATAAAATAGTAACTTAGGTTAAATCAAGGGATTAAATTAATCTTCATTTATATTAATTATATAGAATTGAAGTTAATATACTTAATTGGAACTAAGGAAAATACTTTATAAACCATATATTGGATATAGATATGTGTAAAAGTTAATATAAATAATTAAATGCAATAAACTACATAAATAATGTCTTGAATAAATCCTCGTATATATATATACTAAACATAAATAAAATAAATAAAATACCTTATAGAAAATATAATATGAAGGAATTAATGAGATAAACTAAACCTCTACATAATACTAATAAAAGAATATTATATGGGGTGGTATTAATTTATGGTTATGAAATTGAGTTTTGAGTTACCTTTGAATTTCTAAGAATTATATAAATCCTATTTAAATACATTTATAGTATTATTTGTCAATGACCAGAATGTAAATCTAAAATTGGGTTAAGTAATTAATAAGTTAAAACTTAGGAAAAATTGTGATTATAAAACTTAGGAAAAATTGTGATTAGATTACATAAAATGTTACACAAATAGATTTTATTCTATAATTAATGATAAATAAATGTAATACTTTTACATCTAAATGTTCTTAATATATAAACAATAATAAAATAAATAAAATATTTTTACTTCTAAATGTGAGGTGGATTAGTAAGTCTAGATTTAATCATTTCTTAACATTTATGGTATTGAAATATAACTTAATGTTTTAAGATAAAATCATTAAAAGGATTATGATATAAAACTATATTAAACTATGATTTGGAAATTTATCTAAATAATAATCCTTAAGTTTCTTGGCTTTAGATAAGCCATATGAAATACATTTATAACATTAATTACGAGTACTTAGGATGTGAGCTTACAATTAAGTGAGGTATTTAGTAGTTAGAATTTATAGAAAGGTTTATAAATAGGAATTTGATACTTAAAACCTTTGAACCTTTTATTAGATAAAACTAAGTTACATAAGAGATTATATTGATCTACTTTACGACACTGAAAATATTAATATGTCATTTGAGTATAAGGTATGAGGATTTTTCAGAATATATTATCTTATTAAGTAATTGACAATTTCACTTGTGAATGAGAATTTAATTCTTAGACAAATTTTACCTTGTGTTAAGATATGATGCTTATCCTAAATACAATAAAGGAATTAATTATTAAGTTATTCCTTTGAAACCTTAGGTTTTGTGAACAACTTAAGACGTATTTAAGACTTAACTTTATTGAAGTTTAGTATAAAAGGATTATACATAGTCTATGGAGGGAATGTGTGTTAAAATAAAACATTTAGGAAATTAAATGTAAGCAAGGACATAAAAGGTTATCTTAAAATGCCTTATTATATAGTTAATGATAAAGTAAATAATATACCTTGGGAATACTAAATGTAAGAGTTCGATAAATCTAAGTTAACTATAATATAGTTATTCAAGATGAGAAGCAATTTAAAATCTTATGATAAGATTATTAGATGGTTGTAATAAAAGTCATTCTAAACTAAACATAAGATAAATGAGTTTAGTAACTCAATTAGGTTATAATAAAATGCATCTACAACACCATGATTCCAATATACAGGTTATAGATCTTAGTTAAAGGGGAAGAGTTAATCATAATAGGTTGGCTAGTAGATGTTGATAAGAATGAATAATCGTTACATTGTGGGATATTAATATAGTATTCTAAGACAACCAATCAGGGGTTATGATACGACGTTATTCTAACTAAGAGTAAGGGAATTGAGCTTAAGAGTTATTATTGACATTCTAAGATAATCGAAGGTTATACGTAACATTTAATTGAGACTTAGAAATAAGAGTGAGGAGTTTATTTAAGCTTAACGTAGGCTACAAGTGATTGATGATAGACTACCTTTAATATTCTTCAGAGTGCTATTGATTGTTTGTGCAAGTTGGCTGGAACTGCTACACGTTATCGGTACGATTTCTGTATTCGTATGCTTTGCTACAAGACTTAAGGGATGTTTTGACAAACCTAATTGAGCTAAAATGGATTTCTAAAGGAAATGGTTGTGTACTACTCAGCTTGTGTGACTCTGAGCCTTGAATGTGAAACACATGGTTATTGGTTTCCTTCTGTTGGGTTGTTTCATTAGACATTAACTGCCTAGGGTTTACGCTTCTGCACTCTGTAGGACTGAGTGTTTTGGTATTGCTCTGGTGTAGTTAGTGATCTAGTGGAAGTATGGAAAAAGACAATCTTGGTAATTTTTCTTTTGACTCTGGATATTGTTTCATCCATGAGCTGAGTCTTTTGTTGTAACGTGCGCGCGTCTTCACCGATGACTGAGAACGGGTCGGTAACAGCAGGGGGCTGTATATCCCTCGTCCACAAGGACATTTATATCAGACAGTAGGGGGCTGTATATCCCTCGTCCACCAGGACATTTATATTTGACAGCAGGGGGTTGTATATCCCTCGTCCATAAGGACATTGATATCTGGCGGTGGGGACCATCTCTCCCAATTGGTTTTATTCCACTCTTGAGTTGTTGGTTCTTGGATATCTTCTTTCATTCCTTGTCCTTGTGACTACTTGGGTCTCTCTACTCCTAACTGGATTTGGTTCTAACTTGAGCATTGGATGTTCACTAACACATGGTGTGATTTTTGGATTGACTAACTTTACCTTTCTATTATTTATCTCTATCCTTAACTTGTTATCTTTGACTTGGAGATTTTAAAGTGCAATGTTTCCCTGTTTTACTTTCAAGAGTTTGATTTCAAGTTACTGTTTATTTTGAGGAGTTATGTTTTAATTATTGTTTTGAAGAATTGTACCAGTTTCATTCCAGGGAACTGACTCACCCCTCCCGGGGTGGGCTGCTTGGTTTCATCTTGCAGGTACGAATTTTTTATACAGGTGGCCACGAAGTGCATGAGTGATTGGGACGGGAATTAGGAATTGTGGAGAGTTATTCTGTTTTACGTTTAGTTTTGTTTACGTTGTTTTCTTGAGTTCAGACCGTAACTTAGATAATTGTAATGGTTGTAATTGGTGAGGTTGGTACCGGGTGTTTGGAACCCGATGGTCTGTAATCGCCTTAGTATTTTAATTCCGCTGTAAATACGTTAAATAGGGGCGTTACAGAAATTGGTATCAGAGCATAGTTACGCTCTGAACCCGAGAAAACAACCCGAGTGAAATACTTAGAATATAGGTGCACTTAAAACTAGGGAATTGGGGTAGAATTGGGAAGTGAGGACTCCAGTAAGGCACGACTCCTAACCCTTCTTGGAATTGTGAATGATTCCTTTACACACTTTTCTTTTATGAATGTCTGTTGATGTGATGTGTTGTTATACTGTTCCAACATTAAACTACAGAAATATATATATATATATTTAAGTTTGGAACATCCTATATTAAGTACGATAAGATTTTGGTTGAGATAAATCAAATATTAAGCTATTTTTCAAAAGCATACTCATGGAGAATACATTGCTAAAAATGTAAACCTTTAAAAGCTAGTACACATGTTCCTAGAACTTTAAAGATACCTTTTGTTGAAAATAGTATACAAATGGAGCTTGAAATTACTAAGTGATATGTACTTCCATTTCTTTAAAGCTTGTAAATAAATCTCAAGAACTACTTGGTACAAATTATTACCTAAAGATAATGTTTAAGATAAATCTTAAGTCTAGAAAATTATTAGGCTAACAAGAACTAGTAGCATATTGGAAAAGATGAACATCTGAACCCGTAAACCACACAAAAACTCTATGTTAACTTTAGAAAGAAAATACCTAAACCTAACACCTTACGGGAAGTGCCTGGTGCGACGAACTCCTAGGCTGAGAGTAGTGGGGGTGCACACCCACTTCTGGAAGTTTAGGGGCTAGACAAGCCTTGTCATTCAACCGTAAATAATCTTCTACGCAAGTGATGGATTGTGTTGAACTTGAGGAGGATTGGTGGTAAGTGAAATACCCCAAACCTTGATATGTTGTTTAAATGTTAAACTATGGTATATAAAGGCTAAAAGTGCCTTAGAAACATCAGTGAACAATTTAAACCATAGTAAAACACAATAAAACACTAAGACACGGTTTGAGCAAAAACATGCTCTAAGCTTGGAGTGAACTTGGTTGGGACCCAAAGAACCTACCAAGACTTAATAAAATTCAATTATGATTTAATAAGTCAAATTAAGTCCTTAGGAAACCTTGGTAGACAATTAAACCAAACAAAACACAAATAAATGCCTAAAAGTCAATATGGGCAAAAATGTGCCCTAAGCTTGGGATAAATTTGTATAAGACCTAAAGGTCATACCTATACCTTATAAATATGTTAATGAGCATATTAAATCAATTACTAAAGAAAACCAAGCTTGAAAACAAGTTAAAACACAAAATGTGCTTTAAGGAGCCTTAAAGCACATTTTTGAAAAATTGTCTTGTAAATGAGTTTTGAATGGCTAAATGTCCATCATTACTCTTTAATTAACATGTGTACTACTTAGTATCACATTTGGAGGTCTAAATCAATGGGAAATCAAAAATTTCACAAGAATGTGCCTTGTTTTTGTGAATAGTAATAAAAAATGCTAGTTTATGACATAAGTCAATATAAGTAAGTTAATTGGTCAACAAAGACCATGACTAGGCCTAAAACACAAAGGGGTCAGTTTTTCATGTGTGACTCACCACACTTGACCAATCAAATAAACAAGGAAAAGTTACAAAGCAAAAGTTACTATTTACTTTAGCATAAATATCTCCAAAAGCAACCTTCCTTCTCATTTTCTTCTTTCCTTCTTCATTTCACATGGTCTCCAATCCTCTTCTCCCTTCTCCTTCAGTGATGCTACAGCTCAAGCACCATCTTCAAGCTCTGAACTCTTGTATCTCCTAGCTCCCTTTGCCAAATCAAAAACAAAGACCACCATTCTTCTAGGTGGAGCAAGCTCTACACTTCTATCTTTTCAAATCTTCAAGAACTCCATTTCGGTGCCATGAATATTCACCATTGTTGGAGCTTGAGCTCACCTTTTCATGCCTTGTTATTCTCCTATGCTTCAAGGTAAGGAAAGTCAAAGAAAATCAATGTTTCCTCTTGTTTTAGTGTGTGGACAAAAATCACCACTTATGGTGCCTTCATCTTGCCTTGTTCTAGCTTCATTCCAACCATTCAAGGGCTTGGTGGAAACCTCTCTTGTTACATGTTCAAGTTCTCTTTCAAATTCAAAGGTAAATATCATTTTAGTGTATTAAAACACTTATGTTAAACTAGGGTTTGTATATGAGTTTAATTGTGAATTCTTAAGCTCATTACCCTTATATGTATATTGGTTAGAAAGTTAACAAGTGATCAAACTCCTTGCTGATTTTCGGTTCAAGGAAACAAGAAAGAAGTTTGAGAGGAAAAGAGGTAAACAAACTATCTCAATGTAGTTTAAATGCCTAGGAAAAATGAGCTTGATTTGCTTAATAAAACACCTAAGGAGCCAATGGTGAATGACCTAGAGAAATGCTCTCAAGGAGTTTATTAAGGGCATATGTATTGTTGGGTGTATTTGCAGGTCAAAGGCAATGTATACATGTGGAAATTCAGTGTTTATGGTTTACGCAATTTAAGGGCCTAAGAGCCATGTTATTTAAGGGCCTAAGTGCCAAGCAATTTAAGTTTATGCACTATATTGTGATGTAGTGTAGTTTAAGGATTTGGATGTGTGTAAAGAACATTCCTGGTGAAGATGAGTGTCTTGGATGGTTAAAGGAGGAAAAACAATATGTTTGTGTGTAAGGAATGTGTATTAAGTGATTAAGTGTTTTTGGTTGTAAAAGGGTGAAAACCTAAGTGTTTGTGTGTGAGAATACTCTTGATGGATTTTAGGTGTTCTTGAATGTCTAATGGTGAAAGCTATGTGCTTTGGTATAGCAATGTGCTAGAAGAACCCATGTCAAAATTTAGATAATGTATAAGAAGTTTTAAGTGTTCGAAATGAGTTTTGGTGAGTTTGGAAGCATTGAGAATGATTAAGTGCTTTACTAGGGAAAGAAAGGTGCATTAAGGTGTTTTAGAAGGCAAAAAGGATTTAGGCACTATCTTGGAAGTTCTAGAAATCCAATGGGTGTATTGGGATGTATTAAAGTCTTGGAGGAGTTTGATATGGTTTAGGAAATGTTGATGTACAAGGAGGAAATGATGCTTAAGTAAGGAAGATGTTGAACTTGTGAAGAAAATTTTTGGAAGGACATGAAGTATTTTTGGTGGGCTAAATATAGCGTGGGAACATGCTATAAACCTAAGGGGGAAGTATTATGAGTATTGAGCATTAGGCAGAAATGAGTAAGTGTTTAAGGTATAGAAAATGAAGGTTTTGGCGTCCGAACTACCGTCCGAACGTGGACGTTCTGACATGCCCTGTTGCGCGTAAGTTTTCAAAGCCTCGACCAGTGTCCGAACTACTGTCCGAACTTGGACGTTCGGACACCCACATCCATCTATATTTTGTTTTGGCCTCGCAAACGTCCGAACTTGGGAAGCTCGGACGCATGTTCGGACAGTCGTCTATTTACACACCATTTGAGCCTCGAACAGTGTCCGACTTGGGAAGTCCTGGACACAAGTTCGGACAAGGCGTTGTATGGACCAAAAACATGATTAAGGTTATAGGATGACAGGGATTATTAAGTAATGATGTTATAAGATTGTTAAGGACATGTTAAGTGAGTTATAATGACAATTTAGTGGGGAAAAAGTTGTATTAAATGTAAAAGTAAACAAGTTAAAATGTGAAGTTATTTAACTAAGATAACGAGGATAAGTTATGAGCATTAGACTTTAAACAATCATGTTACCCCGATGTTAATAAAAGTACATGTAATATTATCAGTTGTTCAAGAATTGCTCAAGGAACATAAGTGGACATGATAGGGTGGACTCCGGTGACAGGTATGGTTTTCTTGCAACCTGTGTCCTACCGGATTACACCGGCTTGTATGCCAATGTGTTTTTGTATGTTTGCCACGTTGTAAGATAAACATGTAATGATTTTAGTAGTATTCATATATGTGGCGTGTCTAGTTCCGATACCATTTAACCTCGAAAGTGTTAAACTTAGCTAACTGAGTCTAGGATCACATGAGAGATCGGTATTCGGATTTTAACGACCCGAACCATGGGACATTCTAACCACGGCTATGCGTGAGTTAATTGTGTAATGTTGTGTGTGAATGTATGGGTCTCCCTCGTATGTTTAACCCAGTTGTAATACTGTATGGTGTGTGGATGTGATAGACTCCATAGTGGGGCTCTAACTAATATCTAAAAGTAAGTATGTACTAACAGGGGTGAGGAATCCGGTTAGGCCGGTCGTGCGTTGTTTGGGAGTGGGTATCCTTTTTAGCCTTACCCTCCTCTCTGTTATGGTTGTTTCCCTCACGGGTTATGATCTCCCATTAGCTTACCCCAAAGCTTAGCTATTCTGACTTATGATCGGTTTAGGGGGAAACATGTGTTTATGTGGTGTGTTCGGGTCACCATATCCGAACCATCTTAACTTAAGTTACTCGTCCGACTATTAGGACGGTAATGAGTGTTGTATAATGAGTTTATCATGAGGGTGACATCATTCTCTAGGCTCACCAGTGAATTAACTATGTTTGGGTCGGTTCCTAAGAGAACCGTTCCCGTTATGTTATGTGATGTTGTTGTACTGTAATTCCCATTGCGATGTTGTTATGTGCACGTTGAAACGTAAAAAGTGTTGTTATGTGGTGTATGTTATATGTTGTAAAATGTGGAGTATGTGGATCATGGATATGAATCCCAGTTTGTGATAAGAGGCGTTTAAGGATAACCCGAATAACGGGTAAGTGTCGTCTATTAAGGAAGTAGCTCCATTAGAGGAGAAACACTCTAGGGGTAATGAACACCATGAGTGACTTATCAAGTGAGGATGTGTTATCCGTTTGTTGATCCCTTTGTGGTGGAATGTTATGTGTTGTGTGTTTAAGGTTTACATGCATGATTCCAATATAATCAACCGCATGCTAAGACGACAATTAGTTGTGCGTGGCCCGGTAGCATGCAGGCTGCGGGATTACCATACCAGCAAAGGTGTTGAGCCCCTTGGGGGCCACCCTTTCTCTTCTTTTCCTATTTTAGGTACAAGGAGCTGGAATCCATTCAAGAGTAGGACGGGGTAGTCGTTATGCATGGGCAATCATTTAAGTTGTATATATACAGTAGGTGTAGTAAGACCGAAATTGTTATCGGCATTAGTTTGTGAATACTTGGTACAGTTGGACGGTATGTGTATGTTTTGTTGTTAATGGAAAAGGGATAGTAATGTGTAGTCGCTCGGGAATCTAGTCCATCAGACTGATACAATGTATATGTAATAGTCTTGTTAGCCACGTGGGTGGTTAACGACGTGTAACACCAACGAGTTAAGTAATGTGATGAAGTATGTTTTCCGCTGCAGTTGGTCGTTAAGTGTGTTAATGTTGGATGGGGTGTTACAAAAAGTGGTATCAGAGCGAAGTATCGCTCTGATGACTGAATTACCGAGCTTAGGAAGTACCGAGTTAGGATTTTAGTACTTTGGGTTAAGGATTGAGTGATAGCGTGAGAGATACGCTAGTTAGGTATTACCAGTGTGTACTGGAAACCTACAATATCCTTCCCGCCCTCCACAATCCCTGTTTTATAACTTGGGAAAGAACGCCAGAGAGATGGAAGACCTCTCATACTCGGAATACCCGATCTGGTTGTTATTAAATACCTCTAAAGGTACGGAGAACCTGTCATACGATAGATCCTGAAAACTGGGAATCCCGGAGACGGTTTCCATCTGAACAATGTTAACCGCATTTAATAGCGAAGAATGAAGAATCTGTGTATAGAAGAATGGAATTCCCGGCAACCTGGGTCGACATGCCGAGCCGTCGATAACAACCAGCTTGCAACGTACCGACCGTGCAACAGACAAGAAGTGCAGTAATGAAACCCGAGACGAGTGTCTACGGGACCACAAATGTTAAATAATACACCAACGGTATACCAATCGACAAAGGAACTACAACGTAGTGCCCAAACAGAGACAAGTCTCAGTAACCAAGACAAATGCGTGGAACGGGCTACGAAGAGGAAACAATACAAAAGAAAAGGGGTCTGCAGAATAGGAAACACCCTAGTTAATGATTATCATGTGAATACAGCGAGAAGTCACCCAGAGGGTTAATTGTCAAGACTGTAAGATGAAGTGAGGGCCAACAAGGCCACTGATGACAGTGCGGGTAAAAACAATACCATAACCGGTATGTGTTGAACCGATAAGCCAGTTAGCATGGCGCACTTGCCATGGCAAGTGCTGCTATAACAGGACTGTTTGGGAAGTTTTAACAAATACGAAGTACTTAGTGAAGTACCATGAAGTTAAGCGAGATCATCATAACCGTGGAAGGGCTTGATAGCCTAACCTCTGTAATTGGAAGTAAACCAGTCAGCAAGAAGCTAGACTTGGTTAAGGCAAGAAGGCGTTGTGAAACCATGAGAATTTTTCTTTCAAGCTTAGGTTTATTTCAAACTCTTTTCTTTCAAAACCTAATTTTCTTTCAAACCAATACTTCTTTCTAACCTTTTTCTAAACCAAACCAGTAAAACCAAGGGCAGTTGACAAGGATACAACAGTGGATAAACTTTCCCTCGATTAAGTTTGCGAAGCACGGAATGAATATTGTCACGGGACAATATAAGGGAGTTGACAACAGAATACTTCACCTAGGCGTGTGACTAACACTACGAGTGTACCAACTGTAATGTGGGGCGACCGCACTCCGATAGGAGCTTGTGGGCCTGACAGACCTACTTATGGGTTAGTTGGGTAAGTAGTAATGTATCTGTATGGTACCCCACATATGTATACGAGTAGAGTCCGAAACACGGGAAGTAGTCGACTCCGTACTATGGTCAGTAGTATAAGTCAAACAAGAGCTAAGGATTACCATGAATGGTTGAAGTAAAGGAACTCAGTTAAGTTAACGAGACTAAAGGAATTAATGAATCCCTTTCAAGGAAATGTTTAAGAGTCAGGAGGTGCGAAGTGCACTAACTGTAATGTAAAGACATCGTATACGTCTTAAGGATCCTCAGGGATAAACATGATAGCTGGAACGGAGACCCAGCCTGTGCATGGCAAGGCAGATGCCTAATGTGGACACATTAGTGTGCAATGAACGGGATGAAACTCCCAGAATGAGTACCTACACTACCAGGAAATGTTAATCTTCACAGAAGAGGATAATAAGCCAGTTAAGAACGCAAACGGCGTGGCTAACTGAATATACCAATAAGTGTGAACCAGATGTAAAGGCATAACTTAGTAACACCCAGGAGCAATCCTTGAAGGGTGTTCGCATCAACAATTGTTGCATGAAATGACATGATAGAAGCACAAGGGTTGAAACTAACACCCAGTTTAGACATAAGTTGTCAGGAGACGGACTGTCAATCCTAAGGGGCATCCCGTGAAAGGAAACATGATGCAACGACCTTGTCATGGAGCCCAATACAACCTCTAACCATGTAATGTTGTACAGAGAAGTACATGCGTGTGGACAGCCTATAATGAGCGCAGCTCAAGACAATAAGGCTTATAAGCCACAAGCAAGATATGTTATATAAATTTGATTTAATTGCAGAAGTTTATGTTGTGTAAGTGAATAGAGTGGGGAACGAACCACTACATTAAGAGGGGGGATACCTCTCGATACTGTGAAACCGCTGGAGCTGTGGTTATGTGAACCAAGCTCAAGAAATATGTTAAGGATGGACAATATTATTATTATTTGAGAGCAGTTAGTTTAGTAGTATGTGTGTATAAAGTGAAGCACCAAGCTGAGTAATGCCGGCTTGTGACTCGAATGATCAATACTCAAGGAGCATACAGTAGTCATCCAAATGAAGGACGAACCAAAATACGAGTGATGTAAGTATATGTGTGGAAGTTAATATGACAGTAAATACCATATAAATTGATGTTATACAAGGAGTAAGAGCACGGTACGCAGTAAGCGACCGTTGTATAAGTGTTGTTAAATAATGATATGGTAGATAAGAGCAGTTATGAATTAAATTCAGTGGTGATGCAAGATAAGTGATGATAAACAGACTGGGCAATAAGCCAGTAGTTGGTACTATGTGATAAGGAACTCAGTATGAATTCCATGGTGAATCACATAAGAGATTTACTGTCAAGAGTTTACGCCTCTGCACTCTGTATGACTGAGTGTTTTGGTATTGCACTTGTGCAGTAATGATCGAGTGGGATAGCTAGGATTCGGGGAATGTTAATTGTGGAGGAAATAGAAAGCGGCTTATAACGACATAATGGCCGATGCATAGGAAATGCAAGGCCGCACCAATGAAAGAATGCATGTACAAAACCAAATGTGGAGGCATGATTAACAGTAAGTGACTACAGTAGCACTAACTGCCAGATATCGGTATGGAATATACCCCAAATGTTGGAAATAACCAAGAGAGCGCTACACATTAGGTAGCAGCTCAATCTCAACCGACAGTAAGTCGGAAGGGAACAAATCAATCATTGTGAAATACGTAGCAGTTTACGCAGTAAGTTATTAGAGAAGTGGATGGAAAGTCTTGAAACTCACCGAATTCGCTCACGGTAAGAGATACCACGCGTCGGTTGAGAAACTGTTATTACCAAGATAAAGACGATAATTGGAGATGTACAATACAGTAAGAATAATGAATGGGGCAAACTACGCCCTACAGTTGTCAGAGTTGCGCAGCAGACACTAGTGAACCAGTGATTCAAGTGTACAACGTGAATAGCGAATATGAGTAAATGGCTAATTATTAACGCCTAGAAGCCTCACAGGCCAGAACCGAAACCAGTTAAGAGTTAAAGCAAACTCCAAGGAGAATTCTTGGTTTAGGGACTAAACCGCCAATATGGTCAAGATCCTTTAACCAGAACACATTGTATAACAGACCGCGTGGAAGTTGAAACACTTCACGACGGCAGAACATTTTAAGCCAATGTTCAGTGATTGATTACGTGGGCGTAATCCCATTTAAGGGGGGGGGGGGGGGTAGAGCGCAAAACCACTGAGTGTGTATTACCGTACAAGTGTACGTAGTGAATGTGACCTATATTGTGCATAGCACAAAATAATTGTTTTGATGATTGGTGTGTGTGTTACGTAAACATACACATTCATTCATGGTTTAATTGTGGTAATTGCGCACAGAAGATGCGAATACCATTGTGATAAGTGTGTTTATTTGTTAACAGTTGTGTGTTGATAGTACAAGTGTGGGGAGTAGAGAAACTCCTGGGGAACTAAAACCCCGACATTATATGTTCATATGACACTAAATGTGAAACTGTGTGTTTATTGATAAAATATATGTGTATATATATACTATATAGTGATTCATGAAAGGGTATGAACCGATATAGAACCTAGTGAGAATAAGATTCCCTAGGTAAGCTTAAAGTGAATGGAAGTAACTGATAGATGAAGTTCTATCCCTTGGAGATGTTATGATCATGATTAGAATGATTAAAAGATAGAAAATTGGAAATGGGTGTATTACTTGATGCTTGAAAATGAAGTGGGAAGTGGAACTTGATTTGCATGCGATCAAGGGAAGCCGAACACAAATTGGGGTGGAGGATAGTTCAACACTGATGCTGATCACATCAGGGTTGAATGATTCTTGAAGCTCCCCTTAAGTGGTCACAACTAACCACGCTAAGAAAAGTAGCAAAGAGCATAAGTTAGACTTGGAGTTGTATGTGTTTTCAAAAGGATTTCCAATTGGTATTTCAAAAACAGTCAATTAATATTTTGAATAAAGGATTTTCTTATATACTTAACCTAGTAAAGAATATTTTTGTAGTACTTGCTCACGAGCCGAGGACGCATGAGCCTTTGTCTTCGGACCGGTGACATGAGAAGTAATATGTTAAAGATTAGTGATTTTTTATCTCCCAAAGGGACGGGGACCGAAGGTGTCCATCGCGACCGGGTTCTGCGGGATCACAGTGTATGTAAAAGATATTTTTGGTTGCCATATATGCTAAGACATGTTGTGTGGTATGGTAATAAAGATTATTTTGACATTGAGTTCCAAAAGTGTATGTTATTAGACCTATGAGTCTAAATGTTTGTGTTACATAGACCTATGTGTCTAAGGCTGTTATGTTATCAAGACCTATGGGTCTAAATGTTGTTATGGTACCCAGACCCAAGAGTCTAAGGGTTGTAAGTGTGCAAATGTTGTTAAGATACCCGGACCATTGAGTCCGAGGTTATCATGTGAGTATGTTATGTTATGTATGGATGTTATATGTACCCAGATCGTTAAGTCCGAGGTTGTGATGTAAAGTATGTTTGGTTATGGAAGTTTATTTCCAAGTGATTCCTGCGTTCTAAACCAAAAGATGGTGGGAAGTGTAACTTTGAGGACGAAGTTCTTTTAAGGGGTAGATTGAAATACCCCAAACCTTGATATGTTGTTTAAATGTTAAACTATGGTATATAAAGGCTAAAAGTTCCTTAGAAACATTAGTGAACAATTTAAACCATAGTAAAACACAATAAAACACTAAGACACGGTTTGAGCAAAAACATGCTCTAAGCTTGGAGTGAACTTGGTTGGGACCCAAAAACCTACCAAGACTTAATAACATTCAATTATGATTTAATAAGGCAAATTAAGTCCTTAGGAAACCTTGGTAGAAAATTAAACCAAACAAAACTCAAATAAATGCCTTAAAGTCAATATGGGCAAAAATGTGCTCTAAGCTTGGGATAAATTTGTATAAGACCTAAAGGTCATACCTATACCTTATAAATATGTTAATGAGCATATTAAATCAATTAATAAAGAAAACCAAGCTTGAAACAAGTTAAAACACAAAATGGCTTTAAGGAGCCTTAAAGCACATTTTTGAAAAATTGTCTTGTAAATGAGTTTTGAATGGCTAAATGTCCATCATTACTCTTTAATTAACATGTGTACTACTTAGTATCACATTTGGAGGTCTAAATCAATGGGAAATCAAAATTTTCACAAGAATGTGCCTTGTTTTTGTGAATAGTAACAAAAAATGCTAGTTTATGACATAAGTCATATAAGTAAGTTAATTGGTCAACAAAGACCATGACTAGGCCTAAAACACTAAGGGCCGGTTTTTCATGTGTGACTCACCACACTTGACAATCAAATAACAAGGAAAGTTACAAAGCAAAAGTTACTATTTACTTTAGCATAAATATCTCCAAAAGCAACCTTCCTTCTCATTTTTCTTCTTCCTTCTTCATTTCACACGGTCTCCATCCTCCTCTCCCTTCTCCTTCGGTGATGCTACGCTCAAGCACCATCTTCAAGCTTTGAACTCTTGTATCTCCTAGCTCCCTTTGCCAAATCAAAAACAAAGACCACCATTCTTCTAGTTGGAGCAAGCTCTACACTTCATCTTTTCAAATCTTCAAGAACTCCATTTTGGTGCCATGAATATTCACCATTGTTGGAGCTTGAGCTCACCTTTTCATGCCTTGTTATTCTCCTATGCTTCAAGGTAAGGAAAGTCAAAGAAAATCAATGTTTCCTCTTGTTTTAGTGTGTGGACAAAAATCACCACTTATGGTGCCTTCATCTTGCCTTGTTCTAGCTTCATTCCAACCATTCAAGGGCTTGGTGGAAACCTCTCTTGTTACATGTTCAAGTTCTCTTTCAATTCAAAGGTAAATATCATTTTAGTGTATTAAAACACTTATGTTAAACTAGGTTGTATATGAGTTTAATTGTGAATTCTTAGCTCATTACCCTTATATGTATATTGGTTAGAAAGTTAACAAGTGATCAAACTCCTTGCTGATTTTCGGTTCAAGGAAACAAGAAAGAAGTTTGAGAGGAAAAGAGGTAAACAACTATCTCAATGTAGTTTAAATGCCTAGGAAAATGAGCTTGATTTCCTTAATAAAACACCTAAGAGCCAATGGTGAATGACCTAGAGAAATGCTCTCAAGGAGTTTATTAAGGGCATATGTATTGTTGGGTGTATTTGCAGGTCAAGGCAATGTATACATGTGGAAATTCAGTGTTTATGGTTTACGCAATTTAAGGGCCTAGAGCCATGTTATTTAAGGGCCTAAGTGCCAAGCAATTTAAGTTTATGCACTATATTATGATGTATGTAGTTTAAGGATTTAGATGTGTGTAAAGAACATTCCTTGTGAAGAGAGTGTCTTGGATGGTTAAAGGAGGAAAACAATATGTTTGTGTGTAAGGAATGAGTATTAAGTGATTAAGTGCTTTTGGTTGTAAAGGGTGAAAACCTAAGTGTTTGTGTGTGAGAATACTCTTGATGGATTTTAGGTGTTCTTGAATGTCTAATGGTGAAAGCTATGTGCTTTGGTATAGCAATGTGCTAGAAGAACCCATGTCAAAATTTAGATAATGTATAAGAAGTTTTAAGTGTTTGAAATGAGTTTTGGTGAGTTTGGAAGCATTGAGAATGATTAAGTGCTTTACTAGGGAAAGAAAGGTGCATTAAGGTGTTTTAGAAGGCAAAAAGGATTTAGGCACTATCTTGGAAGTTCTAGAAATCCAATGGGTGTTTTGGGATGTATAAAAGTCTTGGAGGAGTTTGTTAAGGTTTAGGAAATGTTGATGTACAAGGAGGAAATGATGTTTAAGTAAGGAAGATGTTGAACTTGTGAAGAAAATTTTTGGAAGGACATGAAGTATTTTTGGTGGGCTAAATATAGTGTGGGAACATGCTATAAACCTAAGGGGGAAGTATTATGAGTATTGAGCATTTAGGCAAGAAATGAGTAAGTGTTTAAGGTATAGAAAATGAAGGTTTGGCACGTCCGAACTACCGTCCGAATGTGGACGTTCGGACATGCCCTGTTGCGCGTAAGTTTTCAAGCCTCGACCAGTGTCCGAACTACTGTCCGAACTTGGACGTTCGGACACACCTATCTCTATATTCTGTTTTGGCCTCGAACAACGTCCGAACTTGGGAAGCTCGGATGCATGTTCGGACAGTCGTCTATTTACACCCATTTGAGCCTCGAACAGTGTCCGAACTTGGGAAGTCCGGACACAAGTTCGGACAAGGCGCTGTATGGACCAAAAAAATTGTTTAAGGTTATAGGATGACGAGGATTATTAAGTAATGATGTTATAATTGTAAGGACTGTTAAGTAAGTTATAATGACAATTTAGTGGGGAAATAATTGTATTAAAATGTATAAGTAAAACAAGTTAAAATGTGAAGTTATTTAACTAAGATAATGCTAACAGAGAAATTGTTAGGATAAATATATACAAAAAGAACAAAATAATAACTAATCCTACAACTCTACTACGGGTAGCAAAATAAAACCCGGTCGGAGTATAGTGTAAATATATTACGACCGAGAGTATCGTACCCAAGGGACTTATAGAAAATTAGTCCTAATCCGGGCAAAGCCTATTCTATAATAACAAGGGGGGAAAAGTAAATGTAATTCTAATCTAAAATAACTAACTAAAATCCTAACTAAATGTATGATTCGGGAATAGATCAACCCCAGTACCACTGTGAACACTTAATACATAACAAGTCTCTGAAATCACCCGAACAAATGAAAGTGCCGGATATCCTGCCGGATAGTTTTTGCACGGCATGTTCAAAGACGTTGAATATGCCGGACAGAACCAACCCGGCACTAGACCCGGCAAGAACGAAATGTGAATTTTTATCCCAGTTTCGAAGCCCGAAAACAAGGACTCACTATCCAAATTCGAACCCAACAATCTCTCGTCAGTATTCGACTGAAATAATGAAAATGGATAAGGTTATTCAACTCTTTCGGTGTTGTCATCTACACCTCTGCATCTAACAACGGTGGAAGACCACTAAGATTCTTTAACCAAAAACACTCTTGTCTTTTGAACCTCAAGTGAAATTTAGAAGATAGGAGAACAAGTAGCGAACTCATTCTGCCTTATATGGAAATCTGAATCTTAGAAAAACTTGGGAATATATATATTGAATGATCAAAGTGTTTACAAGGAAGAACTCATCCCTAACCAAAACTAACAAGGATTCTGCATCACCATCCACACAACTACAAGAAGAGAATACAAAGAGGGAGAAGGAGATGTTAATAGCCTTAACCCGTCAAGGTCTTCTTCTTCTTTTGCGTGGATGGATCTGCAGACGTTCCTTGGACACCAACACTTGGAGTGGGGCGGAAATTGAGATGTGAATGGAGTATAATATGGTGTTGAAGTGTGTTGAATTGTAGCCTTCCTCGGCCTATTTATAGGCATCAATGTCTGCCGGGCGTCGTGCCGGGTCCCCAATAGCCGGCACACGTGTTAAATGCGCCCAACTGCTAACGGTCGAAACCGTCGATGTCCGTGCGAAACAGTGCTTATGCCGGGTATGACTTACCCGGCATCACATCCGGCAGCGGTTGGAAAACACGTGGATCACATGTGCTGTCGTATGGTCAATCGAGGCGATTTTACACTTATGCCGGATAACATTTACCCGGCATAACATCCGGCAAGGCTTCTTTCTGTTCTGTACTTATGCCGTGCAGAAACTACCCGGCATGGAGTCCGGCTTCAACTAACTTTTGCCTAGAAAATCATTCCTTGCACAGAAAACTCATAAAAACATAAGATTGTACAAATATTATACTTTAACACATAATTAGCATAAATAACATAAATATAACTTTATTTAGATAAATATAATACTAAATCTAGTGCATAAAATATAAGTCTGCGGCTTATCAAGGCCCTACACTTACCTTTTGCTAGTCCTCGAGCAAAACAAGATTAGAAAGAACTAATTACTTATGCACAAAACAGATAAACTTTAAAATGAAATGTAGATAAATATTCTCAACTCTAAGACTCTAATTCATAAGTATCACTTAATCTACCTTATTCTATCAAAACATACTAATGGGTATAAAACAAAGAATTTTCAAAACCGATCAAAAGCTTTTGGGCTATTTTGCATAAGGGATTTTTGTATCTCTCCTTTTTCCGGTTTCCATCATTCAGCTCTATTTTTCAAGAGTTTCTGAATGTGGCCAAGACTCTCATCAATGGTTTTTATGAATCAGCCCTATTTTGCAAGGGTTTCTGAATCAACCATGATTTTTTTGCATTGAAGAACTGGGAATTTAGGAGAAAAATAAAAGGAAAAACTCTCGTTTCTTGCTTTTATTCTGAGGCACTTTTTTGCAACCTCAAGGAATATATTGCTTTTCCTTTGGAAGAAGATTTTTTTCTCTTTTTTTTTTTTCTTCTTCTTCTTTCTTTTGCACAAAAACCCTATCTTAAGATTTTCACCCAAAAGAATTCTCACCATTTTGAAAAAGAAAAGAATAACACCCAGAAGTATAATAAGGAAAGAATTAGGAGAAAGATCATATACTCATGTTAAAAAAGAATCAAAAAGTTAAAAACAGGAATCTATAAGTCATTAGAGAGCTTACCTCTTGAGAGAACAAGCTTTTATCATTCCTAATCTTATCTTAATCAGAAACACAAAAGTTTAGTAAAACATTGAATAAAACGCAAAACTTATGCATATTATTAAAACTTATTTTTTTAAGGGGGGTCCCTGCCCTACACTTGGCAGGAACACTGTCCCCAGTGTTCGAAAGAGAACAAAAATGTTTTTTTTTTTTTTTTTAAGAAACTAAAATAACTAGGTTGAAAATATTGACGAAAACAAATCATATATATAAAAAAAAGAAATTAAATGTAAGAAAGGCTCCCCTGTTTGACATTGAAGGTGTGAGGAGGACCCGCCCTACACTTAGCCTTTTAGGCTACTTGGCGTTATCTGAGATCCTTGGTAGAATGGTGACCGAATTCGCATGCTCCCGTGGATTGGTTTGCGTTTGGGACGGAAGCTGACCTTGCTGTCTTGGTTGCATCAGAAGTTGCTGTAATTGCAACTGCAACGATTTGTGCTCCTTGCGAATGGTCGAGATCTCGTTGTGAGCATCCTGGGTCTTGTTCATCAGGGCTGACATCATGTCACGAAGTTCAGCCATTTCAGCCTCTGATGATGATGTAGGGTGGGATGGTCTGTATTGCCTTGGACCTCCCTGGTAGCCGGCTTGACTCTGAAAGTGTTGAGGGGGTTGGTTCCCCTGTTGCCATGGCTGCCGATACCCTTGGTTACTCACATAATTGACTTCCTCAACATTCTGAAAGTCTGGAATGTCAGGGCTCGAAGCGTGTGGTCGTGCACTAACCACGTTCGCTTGTTGAGGAAGTTTGTTCATTGCTAATTGCTCCACCACTTTCTGTAGCACTAACCTTCGTTGACGTCTGGGCGTTACTCTCCAATAACTGCTCATGACTTTGCATAATTTGTCAATTTGCAGTCGCCCTCTCCGACTTGATATAAACCAGCGGTACTACCCCTGGTTCCACCGGTGGCCCATTCTCTTATCTCTTCACAAAGAGATTCAACCCACTAAGGAATTGATCTCCAGGCTTCTTCAATATGTCTGCACCAAGGGAGGAAAGGATCATGGTCTTGCATTGGTTGACCAATCCCTTGTAAAACAACTGAGATAGTTGTTCCTTGGTGAGGCCGTGGTGAGGACATGTGCGTTGCAACCCTTGAATCTGTCCCAAGTCTCACAGATGTTCTCCGAGCTGGTTGTCTAAGTTGTAAATGTCGGCGATCATCTCCAGGGTGCGACTTGGGGGCATGAATTTGTCATAAAATTGGTTGCCATGTCCTCCCATGTGGTGATGGTACTGGGGGATAGACTGTGGTACCATTTGCTGGCGTTCCCCGTAAGACTATGGGGGAAGAGAGCAAGTCTGGCGTATTGGAGGACATTGTTTGTGGAGGTTAGGCTATTTGTGTGTTGCAAGAATTTGGTGATGTGAAGCAAAGCATCGTCCGGGTTTGTACCATCGAACATACCCAATTCCTTGATGCACCGTATTTGATGATATGGCTTAAGTTTTTGCCATTCATCGTATTCGTTTTGTGGAAGGAGAGGGAGGTCGATTGCGGGCTTTTGGCCTTGGTTGGAAGGCCTGTTTATATTTCGGACGGTAGGTGCTGCCATTGGTGTAGGATCTGCTTCTTGTAGGGTTCGTTGTTGCCTTAAAGTTTGAAGCAGGGTTCTCTCGATCTCCGGATCAGGGTTGGCTAAATTGTCAGGAGTACTCGTTGACCGAAGAAGCATTCACTTGGATAACTTCAGGAGGAGCAAAAGAAAATGTTATAATATTTCATAAAAATAAAAGAAATAATATTTAGATTGTCAGGAACTCCAAATGTACAACGTTTTGACAAACTTGAATATGCCGGATATAATGCCGGGTATCACTTATCCGGCATCGGACTTCCTCCGAATATGCCGGGTATAAGAGGCCCGGCATGCAGCGCGGCACATCCAAATTTGCAAAACTAAGGGCGAAATAAATCAAAGAATAAAAGAATTAAAGAATGGAATTTGTTGAATGTGCCGGTTACGAGACATCCGGCCATGCATCCGGCCTATTCAACAGGAAAACAAAATGAACAAAATCAATTAAAGAATCAAAGAATAAAGAATAGGGCGTTTTACCGAATTTAGGACTTGGACTAATTCCAAGTCCCCGGCAACGGCGCCAATTTGCTAACAGAGAAATTGTTAGGATAAATATATACAAAAAGAATAAAATAAATAACTAATCCTACAACTCTACTACGGGTAGCAAAATAAAACCCGGTCGGAGTATAGTGTAAATATATTACGACCGAGAGTATCGTACCCAAGGGACTTATAGAAAATTAGTCCTAATCCGGGCAAAACCTATTCTATAATAACAAGGGGGGAAAAGTAAATGTAATTCTAATCTAAAATAACTAACTAAAATCCTAACTAAATGTATGATTCGGGAATAGATCAACCCCAGTACCACTGTGAACACTTAATACATAACAAGTCTCTGAAATCACCCGAACAAATGAAAGTGCCGGATATCCTGCCGGATAGTTTTTGCACGGCATGTTCAAAGACGTTGAATATGCCGGACAGAACCAACCCGGCACTAGACCCGGCAAGAACGAAATGTGAATTTTTATCCCAGTTTCGAAGCCCGAAAACAAGGACTCACTATCCAAATTCGAACCCAACAATCTCTCGTCAGTATTCGACTGAAATAATGAAAATGGATAAGGTTATTCAACTCTTTCGGTGTTGTCATCTACACCTCTGCATCTAACAACGGTGGAAGACCACTAAGATTCTTTAACCAAAAACACTCTTGTCTTTTGAACCTCAAGTGAAATTTAGAAGATAGGAGAACAAGTAGCGAACTCATTCTGCCTTATATGGAAATCTGAATCTTAGAAAAACTTGGGAATATTATATTGAATGATCAAAGTGTTTACAAGGAAGAACTCATCCCTAACCAAAACTAACAAGGATTCTGCATCACCATCCACACAACTACAAGAAGAGAATACAAAGAGGGAGAAGGAGATGTTAATAGCCTTAACCCGTCAAGGTCTTCTTCTTCTTTGCGTGGATGGATCTGCAGACGTTCCTTGGACACCAACACTTGGAGTGGGGCGGAAACTGAGATGTGAATGGAGTATATATGGTGTTGAAGTGTGTTGAATTGTAGCCTTCCTCGGCCTATTTATAGGCATTAATTTTGCCGGGCGTCGTGCCGGGTCCCCAATAGCCGGCACACGTGTTAAATGCGCCCAACTGCTAACGGTCGAAACCGTCGATGTCCGTGCGAAACAGTGCTTATGCCGGGTAGGACTTACCCGGCATCACATCCGGCAGCGGTTGGAAAACACGTGGATCACATGTGCTGTCGTATGGTCAATCGAGGCGATTTTACACTTATGCCGGATAACATTTACCCGGCATAACATCCGGCAAGGCTTCTTTCTGTTCTGTACTTATGCCGTGCAGAAACTACCCGGCATGGAGTCCGGCTTCAATCTAACTTTTGCCTAGAAAATCATTCCTTGCACAGAAAACTCATAAAAACATAAGATTGTACAAATATTATACTTTAACACATAATTAGCATAAATAACATAAATATAACTTTATTTAGATAAATATAATACTAAATCTAGTGCATGAAATATGATAAGTCTGCGGCTTATCAGATAACGAGGATAAGTTATGAGCATTAGACTTTAAACAATCATGTTACCCCGATGTTAATAAAAGTACATGTAATATTATCAGTTGTTCGAGAATTGCTCAAGGAACATAAGTGGACATGATAGGGTGGACTCCGGTGACAAGTATGGTTTTCTTGCAACCTGTGTCCTACCGGATTACACCGGCTTGTATGCCAATGTGTTTTTCTGTATGTTTGCCATGTTGTAAGATAAAACTTGTAATGAGTTTATAGTAATTCATATATGTGGCGTGTCTAGTTCCGATACCATTTAACCTCGAAAGTGTTAACTTAGCTAACTGAGTCTAGGATCACATGAGAGATCGGTATTCAGATTTTAACGACCCGAACCATGGGACGTTCTAACCACAGCTATGCGTGAGTTAATTGTGTAATGTTGTGTGTGAATGTATGGGTCTCCCTCGTATGTTTAACCCAGTTGTAATACGGTATGGTGTGTGGATGTGATAGACTCCATAGTGGGGCTCTAACTAATATCTTAAAGTAAGTATGTACTAACAGGGGTGAGGAATCCGGTTAGGCCGGTCGCAGGCGTTGTTGGGAGTGGGTATCCTTTTTAGCCTTACCCTCCTCTCTGTTATGGTTATTTCCCCTCACGGGTTATGATCTCCCATTAGCTTACCCCAAAGCTTAGCTATTCTGACTTATGATCGTTTAGGGGGAAACATGTGTTTATGTGGTGTGTTCGGGTCACCATATCCGAACCTCTTAACTTAAGTTACTCGTCCGACTATTAGGACAGTAATGAGTGTGTTACGAGTTTATCATGAGGGTGACATCATTCTCTAGGCTCACCAGTGAATTAACTATGTTTGGGTCGGTTCCTAAGAGAACCGTTCCCGTTATGTTGTGATGTTTTGTTGTACTACAATTCCATTGTGATGTTGTTATGTGCACGTTGAAATGTGAAAAGTGTTGTTATCTGGTTTATGGTTATATGTTTAAATGTGGAGTAT
>CM041778.1:184057649-184091953 GCA_023374045.1 Limonium bicolor | reverse complement strand
CTTACTTGGTACTATAAAAATTATATTTTTACTAATGGAAAAGTTACTACTATATATCTTCCTAATGTAGATAGGTTCAACTTCCATCTAACTAAATGTAGATAGGTTGATTCTGGATGTACGTACATAAGATTTGCCTGAAAAAAAAGGATCGAAGAAAAACGTACAAGATTATGACGTACTGATTTTTAATTTGGTGGGGCAAACAAAAGATACGAAGATATATTACTGTTAGTACTAACTGACTATCCAGCCTGGTTTGGGACATTAGATAAGAGACAAATAATGCATGCAGATGAAATCGATATTTTCTTTATTTTATTTTTATAAGAAGTCGATCTTTCATCCACGAAGACAATTTCTCTTTTGAAAATAATGAAGCTGAAAGACAAGGGATAAGTACAAGTGGCCGGCTAGTTAATGGACTTTCACTGCAAGCAATTGCAAAAAAGTTGGACACTAAATAACAACATTGATCTGACCCTTTAGTGTTCACTAAAGACTCTTCTCTATTGTCTGTTCTCTGCTTGGAAAGCACCACCCCAACCTCGGTACTGTCAGTAATGCTACTTCATCGTCATCACCGCACCATTATTGATCTTAAAGCTCAGTTGTTGGGTCCCACTCTCACTAACCCAAAAAAAAAGACAGCGATCGCAGAGTTAATTTAAAAACTTAGAAAAATTCACGATATACTCCTGTTTTTCTTTCGTAATTCACAATATACCCATGTGATTTCGTAATTCAACTTTAAACATGCTTAAATGTTGTCCAAAACTGATGAAACTTTACATGAATGATGCTAAAGTGTTATATTTTGATTCAATATCAAATTTAAAGTTTTTAAGCTCACATGTGACCTGTGGGACCCAAATGAATATATGACTGTTCATTGGGTCCCACAGGTCACATGTGAGCTTAAAAACTCCAAATTTGATATTGGACCAAATATAACACTTTAGCATCGTCCATGTAAAATTTCATCAATTTTGGACAACATTTAAGCATGTTTAAGTTGAATTACTAAAATCACAGGGGTATATTGTGAATTATGAAAGAAAACAGGGGTATCTCATGAATTTTCCCAAAAACCTAATGGAATGGCAAAATGATTGTTTGTAGCTAGTACGTACTTACTGGGGTAATTTGCGTTGGAAGAATATGAGGCAGAGAGACAAATAACTAGCCAACAACTAAGAAGAATGAAATTAATTCAGAAGGGAGAATTTTTTATCTATCAGGTTTGACAACTCACTTGTATTAGGATCAGTGGCGGACTAAGAAGTCAAATCTCATGGGGTCCAAAATTTCTTTTCGACAGTAACATATATTAAATTTGAAGGTATATAAATGTGTGGTCATAAATTTATTGAGCATTACAATCTCACATATAGGACACATGTTTCTACCACTAAATTATTATCAATTTTCAGTATTTTACTCAATTTTACTTTATTAAAATTATACTTTAAAAAAAATATCTTTTTTATTATCAAAAAAGCTATGGGGTCCGGGACTCCGCGGGAACCCGCCTCTATCCGCCCCTGATTAGGATAACAACTTAATATATGTGTTTTAGGTTTGTGATTTTTGTTTAATTATATTTTGTTTTGAATTTGTTCTATTCTTAGTTTTATTTTTGTTATTTTTATTTTTTTAATTATTATTGGTATTTCACCGTAATTTTTGATCTTATTAATAAAGTATACAGAAAAAAATACCGTAATCTTTTAAAATTTTTTCTTAAAAAATATGAAAAGTAATAACGTATTATTGTTTTATTAATAAAATGTATATACAATAATTATAAACAAAGAGATCAAGTCATGTCTAATAATACAGTACTATAATTTTTGATGCTAGCAATATCATGCCGCCGCAACCAAATAAATACAAAATGAAGTTTAACTTACGTTTCTGGTATCACATCAAAACCCCTACTAATATTCTATGATCTGACTGTCATTAGCATTAGTGTGAACTGTGAACAATATACAGTATATTTCAATACGAAAAGCTTAGATATGCTCCATGCAGTGGAACTAGCTAGAAGGTAGTATGAAGTCACACACAAATACTGTCGTGGATCGAATCCAACACACAAAATAATTTGGTTGGCGCTGCAGTTGATCAGTACTTTTGGTTGCTGGGCACGCTACTGAACTGAATTCTTCTGAAACCTGTAGCGGGTCCAAACTTGAAAACCTGCAGAGACGCCCTCTCGTGGTGGACCACAAAATAATTGAGTCTCTCTTTCTGCACAACTCCCGAAAAACAAGCTAAACAGTGCGGCACTGTTTACACGATTTACTGCTTAACTAGTAGTACTATGAATGACCGAGCTGTTTTTGGTATGTTCAAGTGAAGCATCACAGCTTTAGATAGATAGGGGAAAGAATACCTTATTTTTTAATTAAAGAAACACTAATTGAAGAATTGCTAAATCAGAACATGGTATGCGCAGCGCATGTATAGATTTAGATTCGAATTCAGACCTGTAATTGGGATTTAGCTGCGGGGGACAGTAGTGGAAGTGGTTATTGTTGTGCTGGGCTTCTTTTTCAACCTAACCTAGAATTAAACTCCCATATAATTTAGATTAGGCAAAAAGAAATAATGGAAAGTATAGAAGGGATCGGTTGATTATGTTCGCGATAGGATTGATACAGTCTCATTCTTTTACATTTTAAGAGGTGGTAGTTGATAACTGGTATGGACTAATATAGATTAATGATTGATTTCAAAACTAAATCATTATGTAAAAAACAATATATACGTTGTTCTTTTGTATTAGATTTTTTGAACTCATTAACAACTAATAATACATAAATCAACTGAAATTTAGGCAAAATAGTAAAAATTGGTTTAAAATATAAAACTGAGAATAACAAGAAATAAAAAGACATATTGGATTGATCCTAAGCTTCTAATGGTAAAAAAAAACCACCTGTTCTAGATCATCTTAACTATACAAAATACTTATAATTCGTAAACAATACAGATAAACCATGATACAACAACAAGAAGATCAATTCAAATGTGAGTCTATATAAACAAGATTCAACTATTAGCTACTTAAATTCAAATTGTCTCTCATGTTTAGTTGGTTTAACTTTATATCACTACATAAATATATGTCTTGATCAAATGGAAAGATTGTTTTTCATGCTACTCTTTTTTTTTTTTTGATAATTATTGTTTTTCATGCTACTCACATCAGATATAGTTGTTTGTTAACTTTAACCGTATATATCGTAAATGACCTTGATTAGTTATAATATTTTGTAACCTCTATGCTACAGTCCATTTCTAAGAATAAAATTGCTTATAAAGGATTGATTGCTTAATTAGGCATACGCGCGGTTTTATACCTCAAATAATCTTACTCGCCAATATTATTGATTACATGGTAACATGTGTTGGTTGGTTAGTCCTATATGACAAGGTGGCCCAATTCTTTTGCATATTATAAGCTACCGACTGATATTGATTGATAGCTGATTATAGTTGAATTGGTCAACCAAGTTAAACATGTTAAATCAGTTGAATATGAGAGACAATTTGAGTTTAAATAGCTAGTAACTGATGGCTGATATTAACTGATATTGATTGATAACTGATTTTTAAAAAATGGACTGAGTTAATCAATTATACGGTTCTTCCGATAATACATAAACTAACTGGTGGAGAAAGTATGGGGAGTGTCTTTAAAGTGAATGGTCCCATAGATGATTTCGAAAAATCCATGACGTTGATAGCTGAATTGATTATATACATAAAATAAAAAAACGATTGCAGTATTAGGTTGAATCAAATGTCAGCTAACTAAAGCCAGGTAACTTTGCCAAAAGAGGCCAATACAAAGAGTTGAAACGGTAGTAGCTAGCATAATCAATCAACAGAAAGTAATGTATTGTGAAAGGTAGAGAATGATCATAATTAAGAATGTGTGTGTTTTGTGTGGGCCAATCAAGCGGGAATCCTAAGCTATATAGAAACTTACTCTCTCTATCAAGTGATAGAAAGCACTGGTTACTATATCACTTCTGTCCCCCTTCATGGGACCCCATTACTGAAACTTGCCCCTTTTTTGGTTGGTGGAATCTGTATGCACTAGTGCTCCCCACCAGATAGATTGGAATTTGGAAGTGAACCTCAACATCATAAAATGTTATAATCTCCTTCTTCTTTCTTCCTCGAATTCACACGCTCACTTTCTCCTTACCACTCCTTTTGAGTGAGTCTCATCCTCTTTCTCTTTTTTGTGCAAGCACACTATAGTTGATCAATAAATCAAACTTAATTACGTACCAATTTCATCCATTCTGTTATCTTTATCAGAAATTAGCTAGAAAGATGAGAGAATCAGGTATACTGGAACCCTCTTCGTACAGTAAACTAGTACCACATGAACAGTCATTAATAGACAAAGGAAGCAGTACCCAGCTGCAGGAAGAGGAAGGATGGTTGAATCTGAGCTTAGCGGCGGCAACAAATACAACAACAACTACATCCTCCCCTACAGCTTCAGCTTCTTCAACAGACACGGAATCAGCCGCGGTAGCTAAAGGTAGTAGTACCGGAAGAGTCCCACGAAGATATTCTCTTGTAATTTCTGTATGAGAAAGTTTTTCAGTTCACAAGCCTTAGGTGGTCACCAGAATGCACATAAACGAGAAAGAGGTGCAGCGAAGAGGTTTCAATATTACCACAGTACATCACAGCAACAGCGGGAGAAGATGATTATGATGTCATCTTTTCCTGCTCCTGTTGTGATGAGGTCGCTTGGTGTTCAAGCGCACTCGCTTATACATAAGGGGAATTACGGGTCGTCGTCGTCGTTGTCGACGGCGGTTGCGAGGTTTGATCGGGAATCTGGAAATGTTGTTGTGGGAACAGCAGCGGGTGGGATGATGATGGGGTGTAATCGTCCGGTGTCGGTAGATGAAACGGCGATTGATTTGATGTGGCCGGGAAGTTTTCATTTGGATAAATCGTCTTCGTCTGTGTCATCACTAATTGGTGAAAATAGATCCATGTCTCATCAGATGAAACTTGATTTAGATTTACGGTTGTAGATCTCGCGCGCCGCGCGCTGGCAAAAGCAACGCAGGAGTGGATATTTCATCAGATGATGAGGGTTTTTTATTTGAATCGAGGGTACGTAGATCTATCGTTATAGTCAATTAGTCATAACACATACCCAGTGTAACATATCCCTAGACAATACTTATGGGAGCTTTTTTTTTGCGCCATCGAGTTCGAGTCTCAACTCAATAATGTATTTCCTCTCCCACAATCCCAAAACGAGGTGTAAATTATGTGCATCCAAATATAATCTTCATTCAAGCTTCTTACAACTTTTAATTAGTTTCTCCTACCTGATTAGTAATTATCCTCGCAAGGGGGAGAGAAGAAGGGAGCAGTTGCAGATCGAAGAACTGTTAATTAACGTGAGTTGTAGGAATTTGGTACATAGCTGGACTGGATTGGTGAGAATCAGTCTCGCGTGTGACGAATTCCTCTACAAATGCTAAATTATATCCGCCAATCATTGTTGCCGTCAAATATCTTACCCATGAAGTCTCTCCGGTCAACTGGTTAGTCTCGATCATGTCTAGCAAACCAAATCGAGTGACTCTCTGGATCACTTTTCGCCGCACAAGTCTTATTTTTGGGGCATTATTCTTTTTTCATACTACTATCGACTCGACTACACCAAGTAATATTGTTTGGGAAGTCTGGATTTGTAGATACGTTAGATATATAGATGGGAAGGTCAATTCAATTTCCTATGACAAAATAACCAATGGCAAAACCTTACGCACACAAAAGAGGATATATAATACATTTTCAAAAAATTGAACAAGTTATATTATATCTGAATAAATTCATTTCAAACACAAGACACAATGAACAAGCCAACCGTTGGATTATAGCTACTCAACAATACAAGGGTAAAATATAAGCAAATACAAATCTAACTTGTTGAGGGAATTTTTCGAACAACACCTTTATCTTGCCAAACAATATGTCACATTTTGGGTTTGTTTGTGGCAGTTGTTCTATTACGCATCAGTCCTAACTGCTGAAATAAAGTAAAGAATAAAATGTGAATCCTAAGTGAATCAAATACGAGTCCTGTGCTAAAACGCTAGCTACGACGCTGCTTCCCCAAACACATGTATGTACATTTGGTTTAGAAATATTTTTCCCATGCTTTCAAGTGTATTTTTATACCAAGATTTTGGGTGCTCCACCTACACCTTTTCGAAAGAAAAAAAGGGACTAGTGTCTCAAATCAATACATGGTGAATTGATTACACCCTCTGCCTAGCAAAAGATCAATCAATCTCCAAATGAATAAAAATTATGTCATCTAAATCTGTACAATATAATAACCAATTGTATATTGGCATGGAACAAAATAAACAATGTATTTCACAAGAGCTAGTAAAAAAACGAGCTGAATGATTTGATTTAACTTTCCCTAGTCCAGCTCCTAGTTAAGAGTTATTGAGTTATCATTTAGTTACGATAGAACCTAAAGGGATGCTCTTCTTGAATGCATATATGACCTTTCCCTTTGGCAACAACTCAAGAAATTCTTTTATGCACGGTTAAAGTTTTGCAACCCTAAAAGTTACCTTTTATGTTTTATATCTACAGTTTGCTTCTCAATTTTCCAAATTTCATGTCATCAACCCTCCAGCCTTATCAACTTTCCCACGATCCAAATATCAAAGGAGTGGGTTGCTTGAGTATTTGCTCTCTTTCCCTTGAGAGATGCACTATAGAACTCCCTTACTAAGTGCGAGATTAACTGTATCCTGTGGACAAGCTTATCTATTCTATCTTGCTTTGAATATATCAAGGTGTTTGTTATATCGTACTTTCTAAATCAAGTAAACATAGGATTCTTGAATCTATGGTAAAATGTCTATTGTGAAAGAACTACGGTTCATTATTAAGTTATGTGTTGGAACTCTTGGGTTTTACCAATGATGACTCAGTCAACACACAAATTAAGTCGATAAAGAAATGTTGGAACTTGAAGTTTTGTTATAGATGGAGTTCATCAATACAGACAAAGTACATCACTGAAGGCAGTCGATCAATTGAGTTGATGGGTCGATCAATGTCAACAATCAACCAATACAAACACATCCAAACAAAGAAAAAGTGTTGCAATAAATGTATGAATAAGACATAACGTTTCTCGGTAGAACGAGCTCATCAGTTAGGCCCAAAAATCAAACAATGTGGACGTTGTGATTCTGAGAAATCAGAAACAGACTCTGCCTACTATCCAGACGAACTCATTATAAAAGGAAGCTCATTTGTTCTTTTCTACACCAAATTCCTATATTTTGAGAGAAAAGTCACAAAAAAGAGATAAGAGATTTCTATCACATGTAATAGAAAATATTGAAAGTTTTATTATTAGATTCATTCTAGGGAGTTCCTAGGCTTATTATAGTTACCATAGATCTGAGTAGATGATCCGTAGGGTGAGTGAGATCTTGGTGAGTACAGTCCTACTACTTAACATGTAGTGCAAGTTCTTTATTATTGAGATAAACAATAAAGGGTTTACATTGTGTAACTGAGTTTGTCGATTAACCACTTCCATTATTTCAAATTAGATAGAGTCAAAAGTATTTTACAGACTAACCGCTAAAAGCAGTGGCGGACACAGGTTATAACCTGTGGGGGCACGTGCCCCCACAGGTTTTTAGAAAAATACAAGTATATATGTGTCTATATATATAGCAAAATCTAATATTAATAGATAACTAAATAGTGTAACTGAAAGATGATGTTTTGACATACATAATAGTGCATGTTCAAAATGTGGGTTGATGTTATCAGTTACTACAACTACAGTTGAAAGAGCATCCTCACTCATGAAATATATTAGAATGGGAGATGAACTGGTTGGTGATAATCTAAACACTTATGTAGATCAAATATATTATTAGCTCATCAACAATAATATTATTATGTATTATTTTTAAATGATAAAAGACTCATATAAAGCAATTGTAATATATATTAAATATTATTTTTAGTTTAATTTTTAATACTTTGTTTGGAACATTGTTTTTCAATAAAGGGTGCTCCCACCAGTGCGGATGGGGCTCCAATTAGGCCTGTTAAACGGGTTATCCGTTCGGGTTTTGGGTCATATCTTTTCGGGTCAATATCCGTTCGGGTCATTAAACTTTCGGGTCATTTCGGGTTCGGGTCATTCGGGTTCGGGTTCGGGTTCGGGTTGTAATAGTGTCAGATAGAATCGGGTTTCGGTTATTTCGGGTCATAGTTACTCTTTTTTGAAAAAATTATATATAAATATATACCTAATTTTCTATAAGAATAAACATATAGATTACAAAACTTTCAATACAATGCCTATTCTGAATTTTATTCGGATATACTAAGTTTGAATCAAGCTTTTTGTCATATTTATTTGGGTCATTCAGGGTTGGGACAATTTATGGTCACTATTATTTCATGTTATTCGAGTTTGGCTAATTTTTAATTACTATTATTTTGGGTCACTTCGGGTTCGAGTTATAAATTTTTCGGGTCATTTCGGGTTCGAGTTATAAATTTTTGGGTCATTTCGGGTTTGGGTCATTTCGGGTTTTACCCAATCGGGTTTCGGGTTTATTATATTTAAATATTTTCGGGTTTGGGTTCGGATAAAACGGACGGGTTTTCAGGTTGGGTCAAATTTTGACAGCTCTAGCTCCAATCCCCCGAAACTTTTGAAAATTAGTTAAATAACCTTATAATTTAAAAAAATACAAAATAACATAATATTTTAAAGTGTGATAGTGTCAAAAAAAATTTACACCCCTAAACAAAATTTTGGGTCCACAACTGGCCCCCACAGGTTTTAAAGTCTAGGTCCACCACTGGCTAAAAGTACTCAGAGACAACCCACTAACCCTACTTATAGAAGTATATACACTAAACAATATGCTTTCCAGATCCTTGTGATGAATTGGAGCGGTGGTAAAAGTGAAGATTGTTTTGGAAAATGGGCTCGTACTCTTAAGTTTCATCTAGTCATTCAAATTCAAGTAAATAAGGCTAGTGTCAACACCAAATATTCTTACCCTATGATGCAATAATTCTAGGAATATAAATGCAAAAATGAAAGGAATTTAAAGATAAATATTGAAGAGACTCAAAAAGAAGAAAGAAGAAATCCCTCACTAGGAAGTTTTTTTGAACTAACTTGTAGCATCTCAAATATATAAGGATCATAAACTTACAACAGAGTCATTACAATCAATATTCCTTTCAGCTTGTTGGGTTTGGAGCTGAAAGTTCGGCACCACCCCACACGCCAAGGAAATAACAAAAGGCATATCATTGCCATACCAAGTTTTTCATTCCCTACCACTATTAAAAAGTTTGGAAGCTAATACAGCCGGAAAGTGATTAAAAACATCATTACAATCATGAAAATGAGTCTGGGACATGCAGTTAAGTGTAGCAGCTAGTTCGGGAAAGTGATTGCTGGTCCATTGAGCTTCTTTCTTCATTTCGTTGATAGTCCTACTTGTCAGGGATTGATTCAGCTGGATGTGGATTTTGTTGAAGCCTTCCGATCTTGCCAAGGTAATTCCTTTCTTAATTGCTTCAATCTCCATCTCATGATCCTCCTTTTGTGGTGAAGTCTTGCTGTTGAAGGCCACTCTTGGAGTGTTGTCATGATTAATGAGAACCCCTCCAGTATATTTTGTGTTTGACCTCTTTTCCTGAGGCAGGAGGTAACAAGTAAGATCTCATCATGAGAGATAATAATTTGTGATCATCACTCCTAATACTCTCTTTGTGTGTCGTCTTAGACTCATAACTAGACGTGAAGGCTAGATTAGATTCGATACAACTCAACACCGCATAATTAGGATTATGTTTGGTTTGATTTTTCCCATCATAGATAGCCCACATAAGATTCACCACTTCCGCAATTTTCCTGCTAGACCACCTACTTGCTTTCTGAATAAGCCAATCTTGAATAGAACCTCTTCTGTAGTCAGGTAGCTCTCTAAGATCTATTACCTTATCCCAAAAGTCTCTACTTGTCCAGCACAAAAAAATAGTGTGGATATCCGTATCTAGATCCCCACAGAAATTGCACTTTCCTTTTCCTCCCACTCTCTTTGCAATATTGGCCATGCAAGGGAGTTGGTCATTCAGAATTTTCCAACACAGAAGTTTAGCTCTAGGAGGGGTGAGTTTAGCAGAGATCCTTGAAATGAAATCCCAAGTATCTCGGTTAATGTTGGAGCAGTTGCTCTGATTCTTGTTATCTTGCAGCAGCTTATACCCTTGTTTGACAGTATAACTATTGTCCTTAGCATAATGCCAAGTCCACTCATCATCCTGTTGGTGCTTAATTTTGATATTATAAATCTCCTCTCTGTCAATCTGAAGGAAAATATTGTCAATAATCCCCGAATTCCAGTTTTTTCCTTCGTGATCCATAAGATCTCTCACTCTGCTGTCTCTGAAAGGTATAGAACAAGGAGAGATGATCTTGAAGTTTCCATTTCTAGGAATCCAGGGAGTGTTCCAGATCTTAGTATTTCTCCCATCACCTATCTCTTTTCTAGCACCCTCCTTTATCAGGGACAAACCAGAAAGGAGAGATTTCCATATTGGGCTGTCACTCTTGGAAGGTTTGGTATTAAGGATATTATTAGAAGGGAAATAGATGGCTTTCAGAGTTCTAGCAACTAAGGTATTCGGGTTCTTGAGAAGATTCCAAATTTGTTTAGCCAGAAGAGCCTGATTAAAATCTTTAGTATATCTAACTCCCAATCCCCCATTCTCCTTGGAATTACAGATTTTTTCCCATTTGGTCCAATACATAGGTTTTTTTGTGGATCCTGACCACCAGAAATGAGCAATCATGGAATCCATCTTCTTGATAATGTGGTTTGGGATTTTAAATATAGACATGGATAGAGTGGGTATAGACATAAGAACACTGGAGGTTAAGACAGATCTCGTAGCTTGGGACATGGGTCTACTCCAATTCTGAATTCTTTTTCTGAGGGCATCTAGTAAATAACTAAAGGTCTCAGTTTTATTTCTTCCAATCTTGGTAGGGAGACCAAGGTATTTCTTGAAATGGGTAACAACCTGAACATTGAGGGACAGTGCCATCTGAGCTTTGACCTGGGGGTTGATTTTCTTACTGAAAATGATTTCAGATTTCTGATGGTTGATTTCATGCCCAGAAGCTTTGAGGAATTTGGAAATAATGTTACCTAGAAACTCTACATTGATAGGATTAGCCACCCCATACAGAATCATATCATCTGCAAAAGCTAAATGAGTGATACACGGAATCTTTGTTGATAGATATACCCTTGTACAGATTATCATTCATAGCTTTGTTGATAGCTCTAGATAAAGCTTCCTGAGCAAGTATAAAGAGGAATGGAGAGAGAGGATCTCCTTGTCGAATTCCCCTATTTTGAATGAAGTTTTTTTCCAGGGGATCCATTGATGATGATAGCTCCTCTTACAGAAGTGATACAGTTCATAACCGGGGTTCTCCAAGAATCTGGGAAGCCCATAGCTCTTAGGATGTTATCAATAAAGGGCCACTCTATCCTATCATACGCTTTACTCAGATCAATCTTACAGGCAAACAGGGGTTCTTTTGTGCTTTGGGTCTTGGCTATTTTGTTATGGAGTTCACCAGCTAGGATGACATTATCAGTAATCAGTCTTTTTTGAACAAAACCTGATTGATTTTCTGAAATGATCTCAGGAAGAAGAGGTTGAATTCTATTCGCTAAAACCTTGGTGACAATCTTGTAGGTGAAATTGCATAGAGCTATGGGTCTGAAGTTATTAAGATGAGTAGCTCCGGGAATCTTTGGGATGAGGGTAATATAATAGTCATTCAGAGAGGGGGGCAGGGGCTGACCATTGAGGATATTAAGGACCATCTGAGAAACTTGATCTCCTAAAATATTCCAAAATTGTTTATAAAACTTGCCATTGAAACCATCAGGTCCAGGGGCCTTGTCACTAGGAAGTTTATATCATAAGAGAATGCTTAGCGGGTATGGTTCAACTTTCAAGTGAGCCTGATATTCCAGACCATAATAAATCAGCTTTATGCTAAAAGCAAATAAAGAATTGATAGCAGTACGACACATCACATGACAAAGGCCCAGTTTCAATAAGGTATACATTTATTTCTTGCAATACCCAAGAGCTGTAAGCATGGGCGTCTAAAGAAGGTGCAAGTGGAGCGACAGAGCGTCCGATATTGTGAGGCCCTATATTTGCGGTACTATATATTTTTAGAGTGTATTTGGAACTTGGAAGTAACCGGTGTTTAAAAATTACTAATTATTTGTTCATATAAGATAATTGATAGTGATGCTGGTTTAAAACTCTTGTTCATCTCAACATATTAAATGACATATACACGGTATAATGAAATAATTTCTGCCTATGTCTCACATACACAGTAGGGCCAAATTTAAGTACTCCCTCCGTCCTGAATTGACCGTCCTATTTACTATTTGGACATGTCGTTTGACTTCAAATTTTAATATATACGATAAATTCATTTTGAAAATTTAAGTTTTGTATATGATTCTTTACATGATAAACTATATGTTACAAAATTTAGTTTTATAAAATTATTTATCTTATATGTTTAATATTGAAGTGGAAAAACGTGTCATAAAGCAAACAGGACGGTCAATTCAGAACGGAGGAAGTAGGTAATTTATTGGTCACATTTTATTGAAGTTATACATATACTTTTGTTAATATATAAAAATTGTAAAGATGGATACACAAAAAATATATTTTGAATTTTAATATTGCTGAAATTGTACTAGATATATATACTAGTTTCTTAAATTGTATGACAAATTTACAAAACTTATACTTTTATTGCATTAGTACCACTACAAAGGTGTATCTCGAGTAATTGATTTTAGTATTGGCACAGGGATGGCCGTCCATGGATATAAGTTTTGGTGCTTTAAGAATTGTTAGTAAAAGCGGGTCGGTTTGACCCTTTTTACCAAAAATGAAAAGAAAAAAACCGTCCTATTACTTACGCGACTTTGTTGGATCATCGAAAGCAATGGTAGCTGTTTAGTGGTTATGCAGCACCAGTCAAGTGGCTACAGAAAAATACTATAGTTTGTGTAGCATGATTTCTTTGACCTTCATTGCATCGGGAAAAAGAGGAACCACGCTACCGTTGACAACAAAATCCACCCATGGTTTCGACTTCTCACTTCCGCTTTTGGAAATTGGGTCTTCTAGAAAGCAAAGCTACGCCCTGTGGGATATATGTAACGTAATTGAGCTTGAATCAGATAACATACCTGCATTCTTGCACATCCAGCTCTGCCCTGAAATATGATCTTAGACTTCAAAATACAAAATAGAGGAGTCAATGTGTTTGATTGCATGCCACAAAACCAACATTAAAGTTCCGAACACTCCGGCAATGAAACATTACAGGAAGCTAAACCGGGATTTGGAGAGAGACAAAAGAGGATAACAGTAGAGTAGGCACCGCTACTTTAGTTTGAAACGAGACCATCATAATCACACCGCACCACTTTTTTCCCTTTCATGTGTACAAACTTCCCAATTCACCAAAGTTCCGTTACAGGTGTATACTGGTCCTAGAGCTGAAACTTGACCTTGGTTGATGCTTGATAATAGTCCATAATCTCTTTGCACAACTGCTGCCTCACATCCTTGTTCACGTAATCCATAAAACTCACAACCATAATCTCGAGGGCAGGAGAGAATCGCAGCAACAATTCAATTATCTTCATTTCAATTTTTGAGCCCACAATATTACCCAGATCGACACTCACTAAATGTTCAAATTCATCATCAATGTGATCCTCAACTAAAGACTCAAGCTCGAGGTCATTCAACTTCTCAACCACTGAGTCGTATGTATATCCAGAGGCTTCTATGTCTATGGGATAAGCCTGCATTAGTGTGCCGTGAATGTAGATTAAAACATTTGTGGGTTTTACAACAAAAGTAATTCATATAGAAACTAGGCTTTGATATTAAATGGAAAAGTGTTGGCAGTTACCGTGAGTTTCAGTTCTCTGACATTTGGAGAATGAGCTAAAAAGCCCAAAAACATTGGACCACACCCACATCGAGCAATAGCATTGAATAAAATACCAATGTCTTCATCCGACCAAACCTCGGAAGTTTGCGAATAACACGAGAGCTTCCTAGGAGCTTATATATAAAAGAACAGACAGATTAAAAATAGTAGATTAAGGTCTGCAGCAACATAAAAGAAAAAAATGCAAATCAGGTTGTTGGAGTGCAGATTCACCTTACATACGAGCCCGTTTAGTGAGACGTGTTGAAGTAGATCAGCGCCAGTGAAGAATTTGAACAAATCGACAGATGTGTCTATGTCTTCATGATGGTAACTTGCTATGTATAAGGATACTGACTCAAGATTCTGACCATTTGAAAAGATACATGACTAATATTTCCACGGACATGCAAATGTTTAAGCTTTGGAGCCGTGAGATGAAGATATTCATCATGATACCCCACTTCCAATACAATTTTCTCAAGTTTTGGACACACAGAAACAAAACGTGAAACTGTCTCTAATGTAGATAATACTGAAGTCAACTCGAAACTTATGAGATTAGGAAATCCATCAAACCAAGGAGGAAGACATAACTCCATATGGGAGATGTTCAAGTGCCTTAAAGTTTTAGAGTAAAAGATAGAAGAAGGCACTGGGTACAATGCTTCATCTTCTACTTCCAAGTACAGTCTCGTGATATCATTACTTTTAGCCACGCGCTGAATTGAGTGGTGAAATAATTCCAAGCCGGATGGATAGTGAGGTATGTAGAAAAAGAACTCTCGAACACACCCAGCTTGCTGTTGCAGCACGAGACAAGTTGTAATATGAGCATACAGAGATCGAGAATACCCTTTCTTTCTAAGGAGTTCATAAAAATTCAAGCCCAGCGGTAACGATGAAAGACGGGTCCATCTGAATCTCCAACACGTTGCTAATACGCTCGTTTTCACCCTGTCGATGAGGGGTAACTTTTCCAGAATTAAATCAATCACTTCAGCTGGCAAACTACTAAGTTTATCCATTAATAGGAGGATGATAATTGTAGCAGAAACAGATACGACTCCGACTCTGCGCAGAACAAAACCTAAAATCATCAACGGCAGCCGTGAAATAATATGAATCAAGAAAATATCAAAATCAGTTCTCTATCAACAAAACTACGATATTTAGTACAAAAACAAGATTTTTGATATGATCGCAGAGACAAAGACATAATAAAACGGGACAAAAACCCTAACCCTGAGCCAAACTCAAGAGCACGCTCAGACGCAAACGCAGACACAAATGTACATACTAATACACGGAGAGGCGAAAAGAATCAGAAAACCTTTGAGATATCTGAGCCTTGAGGTAATTTGGTGGGAGGGTGCAGCCCCAGAGACGCCTCGCACCGGAGAGTAAAAGCTCGAAGTACCTGCCGAACTCCCGCTCTCCGAGTTGAACAAGAGAGTTGATTAATAGTAGGAAAAGGGCGGAAATAAAAGTATTTGAAAAGCCTAACCAATTGGTTAAAAAACTGAAAAATCCAAAGCTTGTTCAAAATTTTGTAACCTACTATCAAAAAATGCAAATTCTTGTCTACACAAATATGTAGCTAGATAATGTTACATTTATTGTACACCTAACAATGCAAATATGTATATTGCATAAGAAAAAACTATACTAAAAGTATAATTCTTATGTACAGTTTTGTATGTACACATGTACAGTTTTGTATATCTACATGTACAGTTAATGTAACCAAAGATAACTACATGTGGGTGTAGCCAAGAGTTGTTGATAAAAAAAAAATGTAATTCATAAATCATGCGGTGACTTAACAGTTAAAATACAAAATAATCTGTCAAAAGTGAGGTATCCAAGTTGGTGAGCTATCCTTCACCTATAACAATAGGTTGCGGGTTCGACAATTTTTAATCAGAAAAAAAGTAACAAAATTCTAATAAAAATCAGAAAATAATATTATTTTTTTCATTTTTATATTATCATCATTAATTATTGTTCTTAATCAAAATAACAAAAATAAGATAAAGATTCACAAAAGTCAAAAGTTTGTAAATGTTGCAAAATAACACGGAAGAGGCCCAATTAGAGAGTGGTGTCAAACTTGTTGTTGATTCTGGAAAAGAAGATTTCAAGCATATAGAAGAGGAGTACGGAGAATGGATAGTGTCGAAGAGGCGTAACATCGCCAGAAGGATTCGCGATCCCCAGGCTGCGACAAAAAATACTGATAATCGGCTGGAAAACAAATCCCGGGCCGTGGATAAGGGAGGCGCTACGACAAATTTGTCTTCAGTTTCTCTGAATAAAAAGGTAACGAGACAGAGGGGGAGGAGATTATCCCGCTTCGTTCTAGAAACCTAATCCTGGGTGAAAAGTCCCCAATGTCGGCTTCCCAATCGACACGGGGTGATAGTGCGCACAGGAAGGAAGCATCTGTTCAAGGAAATACTAAAACCGGTAATCGGGTGGTGATGGCCACGGAGGCAGGCGTTGGGCATGTGCAAGGCTCAGAGATGGAGGAGGGCAATGAACCTCCAGATAAAGTTCGATCGGGCTGGAAGGGGATGTAAGTCCTCTTCGCACTGTAAGTTATTCTTCTTGGTTGTTGTTTCTCTCTGTTGACTGTTATTCCTAATGGCTGATAGGATTACTAACAAATTGTTGTTTTGGAATGTTCGTGGAGCCTTGAAACCCAGTTTTCGTCGTACTTTTAAAGATTTGTGTAAACTGGAAAATCCGGATAATGCGGTGATTATTGAACCCCGAGTCAGTGGCAAGGTAGCTGATAATATTTGTGCTAATTTGGGTTTTGATGGCATGTTTAGGGTGGATGCGGATGGTTCCAGTGGGGGAATTTGGTTATTGTGGAAGTATTATGTCAATATTTATGTGCTTTGTTCTGATTATCAGTTTATACATTGTTTGATTCAATTGGAGAGTATCAAAATGTTCTTTACTGCTGTTTATGCAAGACCCAACCCTGCTGTGAGACGGGGTCTTTGGGATCAGCTGAGTTCTTTGATTCAGGATTATAATCTGCAAGAGTCTTGTTGGTTTATGGGTGGGGATTTCAATGCTACTCTATCTCCCTTGGATAGGAATAGTTCTGCAGGTAGGAATTCTGGGATTGATAGAGATTTCTTGAGGTTGTTTCATAGCCATAATATGTTAGAGTCTCATATGTTTGGTAATAAGTTTACATGGCCGAATGGGTCCCATTGTGCTTGTTTGGATAAAATTATCTCGAATCTTAGTTGGAAGATTAGTTTTTCTGATGCTAAGATTGAGGTCCTTCCTAGAGTAGCCTCGGATCATATCCCAATAGCTCTGACTCTTAAACCTTTCTAATTCTACACTACAAGAAAAATCAGATTTAGCTACCACTGTATATCAGTAGCTAAATCATAAATTTTGGTAGCTAAACACAACGGGCTACCGCATTTTATGATTTAGCTACTGATATACAGTGGTAGCAAAGGTCCTAATGGCTAAATTAAAAATAGCTACTGTTTTGGTACGTGGTAGCTATTTTGCTTTGGCCTCGCTACTACTTTTACTATAGCTAGATATTGCTACGGTTTTAGAATGTAATAGCCAAATGGCTACTAGTGTAACAGTAGCAAAATAGCTTCGAATATAATAGTTGCAAAATCGTTACTAGTACATCAGTAACAAAATCGATACTAGAATGGTATATAGCTAGCTCTACACTCTACCTACTGAACAATGGGCACTAGCACCATTCAATCCCACACGAAGTGGGAGCCATGTGCCCGCGTAACTTGACTATTCTTTAAATCGAAGACTATGTTATGTGTACACATCTAGGATCAAACCTTACAACGTATGATGAGTATAATAGACCTCCATACCAATGACATATTTAATTCAAACTAGTGTGTTAAAATGTGCATAGAGTAGGAATCGATCCTCTGATGTTTGGATGAATATAGAATGTCTTAACCATTGTGTCATGATAGTTATTCACATCATATATAGAAACTACGTGTATATATTGAATTTTTGATGCTGTAAAATATAAATGGAAGTTTTTGTCAAGACATGATCAAACCAGGGATATATTAAAATTAATAAATAGATATATGGCCGATTATATAATATAACAAACTAATTTAATGTGACCAAAATAGTAAAGCTAATAAAAATATTAGTATATTATTGACTTAAAATTATAAAAAATTAAAAAATATAAATATATCTTTTAAAAATCTTTGAAATGTTAGAAATTATACAAAAAAGATAATATATTATGTAAAGTTACTTATATAATTAAGTCTTATTATATAGTGTTACAAATACTAATATAATATACATTATTACATGAAAATTAAAACTTTTAAATAATAGATTTTGTTTTTGTAAATTTATAATATAATATTTTTATAAATTTTAATAGATGTATAATATTGTATAATCTTGACTAATTTAAATTGTTTTAACTTTACTATTTTTCAAAATCCTATTAATTTGTGTGTTGTTTTGTAAACTAAAAACATTAATATATCGTATATTTATGTACGTTTTATTATAATTTGTATACTTTAAACATTTTATAAATTTATACGCACATATATATATATATATATATACATATATATATATATACATATATTCAACTTACTTTGCAAATTTTAACCTCACGTCAACTAATTTAAATTGTTATTAGTTTTAGTTTTTTTTTTATGTTTTTTTAGTTTATGTGGCTTTTGTAAATAAAAGTATCATATAGTAATAAAACTGTATTAAATTAAATATATATAAACACACATATATATACACTTAACTAATTTAAATTATTATTACTACTATTTTATATTAATTTTGTAAATTTTAATCAACATATGTAATAATTTAAATAATTAATACTTTTACTCTATTTTATAATGTATTAAAAATATTATGTTAGGTATATCTTATATGATAAAATAAATTCTAGTAGTAGTATATAGTTTAATTATTTTTCACGAATTAGACAATTTTTATTTAACTATTGTTCTTTTTCAAAATTTTGATAGCTAAAAGCTAACCAATATACTATATTGAAAAAATTAAAAAAATTTAAAAATTTATATAAAAAGATAATATGTCCACTATGCAGTAGCAGTTTAGGTTAGTATTTCAAACTATGTGGTAATCACAAGTTTAAGTTATAAGAATAATAATTTTGATACCACATTCATTTGTTGTATTCTAGCATAATATCAACTAAAGTTTATTAGCATTATTAGTCAGTAGCAATTTCGAAATTGAATTATATACGTATCACCCATTTAAATTATAAGAGAATTATAATTTTACTATCACTTAAAAATATTAGCCATAATCTCATTAACATCATTAGCCTGTAGCAATTTCATAATTAAAGATAGTAACAATTTTTATGCTTGCTAAAAATATTCGCTACCGACGCCCAAACAGTAGCAGAACGGCAACCGTGATGAGTGTTAGTAGCAATTTTATTAACTTAGCTTATCTATTTGGTAGTAGCAACTTTTAGTAGCAATTTAGCTACTAGTTATAATATTTTTCTCTACTGCTGCTTTAATAGTGACACAATAGCTACCATGATTGAATTAGCCACATCTTGCAGTAGCTATTTCGTAATTTAGCTACCAACATTGGTAGCTAAATTGTTCTTACAAAAAGAACCAAGATGAAATCAAAAATAGCTACTACTAATGGTAGCAGTCGTGTCAGGTGATAGCGATTTGGCTACTGTTTAAAAAATCTAGCTACCATTGTCGTTGTTGTAGCAAAATAGACACCACTATGTTAGTACCATTAAAAATCAGTAGCAATTTTTGAAAGTAGCTACCAATATATGTGTGGTAGCAAATCATCGGTAGCTAAATCTATTTTTTTCTTGTAGTGCTAATTACCGGTCTCTGAAACCCTTTAAGTTTCTTGCAGCTTGGACTACCCACCCAAATTTTAGGCAAACTGTTAGTGACAACTGGTGTAAGGATTCTGGTTTATCTGAGGCTTTAGTCATTCTGGGCTCCCATCTGTTGGTTTGGAATAGAAATACCTTTGGCCATATTTTCTTAAATAAAAAGCGAGTTTTAGCCAGGTTCAAGGGTATTCAAAAGCTGGTTGACCAAGGTAGGGGCGGGCATCTAAGAAGCCTAGAAGAGAGGTTGTCCAATGAGCTGGAATTATGGCAAGTTAGGGAGGAATCCTTGTGGTTTCAGAAATCTAGAGAGAGGTGGATTACTATGGGTGATAGGAATACTACTTATTTTCACACTAGGACTATGATTAGAAGAAGTAAAAATAGGATTCATAAATTGCTCGGGCCTGATGGGGTGTGGGTCACGGGGAGTGAGGAGTTAGAAAATCTTCTTAAATGTCATTTTTTGAAACACTTTAGTAGATGCGGAGGTGATACTTTCTTTCTTGAAGGGCATAATTTTCAGGAGCTCAACTTGGAGGAGTATGCCTCTTTGGAGAGACAGGTAGTCCCCAAAGACATTTTGAATATTCTTAAAGATATGAAATCTTTCAAGGCCCCGGGAAAAGATGGTTTTCCCACGGGGTTTTATAAGCAGTTTTGGGGTTTGGTTGGGCCTAGTCTGGTTAAGTTTGTCCCTGATGCTTTTAACAGCCATTCTTTTGACCCTAAAGTAAATGAAACCATTATGGTGTTAATCCCTAAAGTCGACCACCCTCTTGAGGTTAAGCATTTCCGTCCCATCTCCCTTTGTCAAGTTCAGTACAAGGTCCTCGCCAAACTTATTGCTTCTAGACTTAAACCTTTCATGTCAGGGTGGATTTCGGAGAATCAAGCGAGTTTCGTCCCTGGGAGGAGCATCTGTGATAATATCGTTCTAGTTAAAGAGGCAATATTTTGCATGGATAATACGAAAGCTAGAAATGGGTATTTAGCTATGAAAATCGACCTAGCTAAAGCCTATGACCAAATGTCTTGGGCCTTCATTGCGGATACTCTAGGCTGTCTTGGAATTCCGGTAGGTTTTAAAAATCTGATTATGTATTGTGTTACTATGGTGTCATTTCAGATTAGTTGGAATGGCAGTTTATCGGACTCTTTTACAGCGGGTAGGGGTTTACGCCAAGGGGACCCACTTTCCCCTTTTCTTTTTGTCTTGTGTATGGAGAGACTCTCTCAATTAATTCAGTCTCATGTGGATAGGAAAGTGGAAACCTCTTTGTCTAGGTAAGAAGAGTATCACTATCTCGCATTGTTTTTTCGCGGATTATCTGGTCTTATTTGGGATTGCGACTCCGGGGCAAATTGAGGTTATGTGTGAGTGTCTTAACGAATTTTGTGCGGCTTCTGGCCAAACGATAAATTTTGAGAAATCGGTTGTGTTGCTATCTAGAAGTGTTAGCCTGGAGAGAGAACACATTGTAGGGATGGAAGCTAGCATGCGCACTTCTAGGAAATTTGGTAAATACTTGGGAATTAATATCAAGCAGGGTAGGAAGTCTAGTTCTGATCACAATCTTATTCTCACGAAAATTGAAAATAAACTAGCTGGATGGAAACGGAAAACTCTTTCTATGGCTGGTAGAATTTGCTTGGTTAAAAACTCGGTATCATCTATTCCGGTCCATACTATGCAGTGTCAGCTCATTCCTGCATCTGTTTGTGATAAAATTGACAAGGTATGCAGGGATTTTGTTTGGGGGCAGGATTCGGACAGTAGAAAATACCATGATATAGGCTGGGAAAAGTTCTGTACTCCCAAAGAACAGGGTGGTCTAGGGCTGCGCAAGACTAGGGAGATGAACCGTGCTTGTTTCGGGAAAATCTTGTGGAATCTGGTTAGTAAACCCGCGGGTCTCTGCCAGGATGTCTTGCTGAGAAGATATTCTAATTTTAACTCTAAAAGATGCTCAGTAAACTGAAGGAACATTCAAAAGTGCTCTGATATCATTGATAAAGGGGCTTGATGGGTAGTGGGTAATGGACAAAGTGTGAAATTCTGGCTGGATTATTGGCTGGGTTTTCCTAATTTGCAGGCAGTGGCTTCTAAGGAAGTCCCTCGGAACTTTATAAATGCTAATATAATTGATTACTGGAAGAAGGATGGGGCTGGTGCTAGGAAGTACTTGAGGAATTTATCCCAGAAACATATCATACTCAATTGGATAGCTACATGGTTTTTCCTGGTGGTGCCAAGGACTGTTTGTCTTGGCAACCTAAGCCGAATGGTTCGTACAGTGTGAATCAGCTTACAGGTTAATCTCTGGAAAATTGCTTCTAATGCTAATACTGATAAGTTTGTTGAGCTTTGTGGCAGGTTATGGAAGCTGAAGGTCCAAGAAAGAATCAAGTTATTTATGTGGAGGGTGTGTCAGGGGAAACTCATGACAAACCAAAGGCGTTTTGAGTTGGGTTTGACGGCGGACTGCTCTTGTCATTATTGTGGGAAAAGGAGACTCTTGATCATGTGTTAAGAGGCTACAAGGTCGCAAGACGGATTTGGAAATAAACTGGTTATGTCAAAGGGTACTAAGTTTTTCTATTGTCTTTCTTTTGAGAATTGGCTTTTTGTTTATATTGGGAAGAATGGTAACTTCCTCATGCAGGATAAGCTCACTGTTATATTCCCAGTTGTATGTTACCTTTTGTGGTCCTGGAGAAACGTGAAGGTCTTTGGTGTAGAAAACAGAATGTTGTTACCATTTTGTTCGGTTGCAGCAACAATTTATAGGAACAATAGAGCTTGGGAGGCAAATAATCCGGGGGATCCGTGTTTGGCTGTGGCGAAACAGGCATCACTTGAGATTAGGGAGGTCAACTCCTGGGTTCCTCCTAGATCTGGCTCTTTGTAATTCAATATTGATGAGGCGTTTTCTTCTTTGGCAGGTCATGCGGCAGCTGCTGGGATATGCCAAGATCATGCTGGGGGATGGGTAGCTGGTTTTGTTGCAACATTCGGAAAGAAAGACGCTTTGCATTCAGAATCAATGGCGCTTCTTCTTGCAGTGAGGATGATAAATCAGAAAAGGTTAAATCACGTGGTGGTTTGTAGTGATTTTGCCATTGTAGTTGAGTTGTTTGCTAGCTGTCCAGCCAGCCACCCACTTAAACCTCTATTTTTTAATGTAATAAGCTGAGGGATGGGGGTTTAGTTTTTGAGGTGGTGTATACGCCTAGACTCTGTAATAAGGCGGCAGATATGTTGGCTAAGTCAGGTTTAGGGAGGTGGAACAGCTTTCAGGAGCTGCTGGAGGCTCCCAGTTTTTTGTCATCCCAGTTAGAGGAAGACGCATGTCCTTAGTAACAATTTAATAAGAAGGCTATAAGCCTACCTTTTGCGACAAAAAAAAGGATATAAAATAGAGGGAGACTTTGAAATATAAGTGGGAAAGCAATAGATTGTTCCTACTCAATAAGTGGGTACGAGGGTGTCTATTTTTACAAAAATATTGAATAAGGAAATAACCCTAATAACTTTGGTAACATATCATTTGTTACCGGACATTCAACTATTTGTTAAAGACCTAAGCGAAAAAGAGTGCAATCATATATTCTCCCACCGAACAAAACATGGCTTCAAATCTCTGAATATGCATAGTCCGATCTTTCGGATTAACTTTTCAAAAGTTGAAGTAGGGACCGACTTAGTGAATATATCTGTCAAATTCTTGCTTGAGCGGATTGGTTGTATATCAATTTCTTCACTCGTCTGAAGCTCATGGGTGTAGAAAAATTTGGGAGATATGTGCTTCTCTATCTCTGTTGTTGTACCCGTCTCTCATCTGAGCTATACAAGCAACATTGTCTTCATATAATATTGAAGAAATTTTAAGATCAAATGAGGAGTCACACGTCTCTTTAACATGCTGGATCATGGACCTTAACCAAACACATTATCGACTGGCTTCATGTATTGCTAGAATTTATGCATGATTAAAGGAGATGACAACAGTCGTTTGCTTTATAGCTTTTCATGATAGTTGTACCTACATGAGTAGATGCATAACTTGTTAGTGATCTCCGTTGTAGGGATCAGATAGATAGCCAGCATCAAGATAACCTACTATCCAGACTTGGTATCTTTAGAAAGAATACCACATATCCATTGTACCTTGGAGATAACGAAGTGCATGCTAAACACCATTCCAATGCCTTTTTATTGAAGTAGCGCTATATCTTGCTAATAGATTTACTGAGAATGTTATATCAGTCCGAGTATGACTCGCCAAGTACGTCAATGCTCCAATAGCACTTAGGTTTGGGACTTCAGGATCAAGTGACTCTTTGTTACTGTCTCAGGATCTAAATAGATCCTTGTTCATATCTAAGGACCTAACAACCATTGGGATGCTGGATGAGCATGATCCATATAATATATTTTTAGCACCTTTGTAATCTAATGAGTCTGATGTATAAATACCTCAATTGGCAAATTCTCGAGTTGCATTCCAAGGCAAAACTTTATTCTATCGAGATATTTCATCTCAAATTATGACTTGAAACATTTAACAACTTTTTTTGCAAGAATTTCAATTATGTTGAGGTCAACAACATAGATTGCAATTATGACAATCCATTCATCTGTTTTATGAATATACAGGGAACACTGAGTCATTCTTATAGCCTTTCTTAGAGGGTTGTATTCAATTTAATCGAGAACTTTTTCTCTAGAGCTTGATGTAAATGTTTTGGGCAATTTGAATCCCTCTGGTAGCCTCATATAAGTGTCACTATCAAGCGATCCATATAGATAGGCTATGACCACATCCATTAATCATAACTCAAGCCTTTATTGGATCTTCAAACTAATCAAGTATCTAAAACTTGTGGCATCCATAACTTGGGAATAAGTTTCTTCATAGTCAATACCGGGTCTTTCTTTGACTAAAATATTGTGCAACTAGACGAGCTATGTATCTAACAATTTCATTTTACTCATTTCTTTTTCACACAAACACCCATTTATAACCAACCGATTTTACATTTTTGGGTGTATGGACCACTGGTTCAAAAACCTCACGTTTTCAGAGTGAGTGAAACTGTGCTTCAATAGCATCTTTCCATTTTGGCCAACCATTTATTTGTCTGCATTCTTCAACAAACTTTGGTTCATGATCCTCTTCATCATTCGTAACTTGTAGTGCTGCAATATACGCAAAAAATGTCATCAGTGTCAATTTCATGTCTGTTTCATCGTATTCTTGTCATGAGATAGTTGATCGAGATCTCTTCATCATCAATAATCGGTTTAGGTACCTGATTTTTCCGCATTTCAACAACTGTCATGTCAACATACATTTCAAGAGTTTCACCTTTCTCACTTAAACCATCTTTAATGCATGTCACCTTTCATTTTTTAGGGTTTTTTATCTTTAGAACCGATTGGTCTACCACGCTTTACACATGTGTCAGACTCATTTGGAACCTGTCCTCCTTGGACATCAATTCTAGCAGGGGAATTTGCAACTCGCACATATGACTTTGTCACCTCATTTGGGTTAGTAGATGCATCAGGCAATTGGTTTGCCTATCTTTGGTGATTAAGAATATGTTGAACGTCTAGTTCACATTGCTTAGTGTGAGGATCATAATGAAGCAATGACAGTTAATTCAACGTAATGTCCTTTACCAATTGCTTATTTTCTCCCCTTTATGGTGAGAAATGTGACTCATCAAAATGATAGTCAGCAAATCGAGCTGTAAACAAATCCCTAGTTTTTGGCTCGGGGTATCTAATAATCAAAGCATATTCAAACCCAATATATATATAATCTCATTTTGGTTCCTTGCGGTGGAGGTATAAGAACATATACCACACAACCGAAAATCCTTAGATGAGAGATGTTTGGTTCTTGACCCGTAATCATTTGCAATGGTGACAACTTATTATGGTTTGTTGGTATGATACAAATTAAAGTAATTGCATGTAATATAACATGTCCCCAAGTAGATACATGGAGTTTTGATCTCATTTCTAATGGTCTTGCAATTAATTTGAGATTTTTTATCATTGATTTTGTCAAACCATTTTAGGTAGGAGCATGCTATTGGATGTTCAATGGTTTTTCCAATAGACATGCAATAGTCATTGAAGGCCTTAGAGATACATTTACCATCATTATTCATGCGTATGGACTTGATTTGATTGTCAGAAAAATTGGCTTGCAGTCGAATCAGCTGAACCAATAACCTTGCAAATGTCCTATTACAGGTTGATAATAAGCTAACATGTGACCATCAGGGTGATGCATCTATCAAAACCAGATAATATTAAATAGTCCACATAGTGGGTTGATAGGTCCACATATATCACCCTAAATCCTATTGAGCAATCGGTTTTGTCTTAAGTTTAACTGGTGATGGCCTTATAATTAATTTTCCTTAACAATTAGCAATACATGGAAAGTTACTTAGTTGAAGAAACCTTTTGTTTTTCAACATGTGACTACTTATACACATCATGATTGAACTAGAAGAGAAGACCCAATTACCGATCATGCCAAGTTTGGGAATCATCAAAAGATTTCAATTTTTCTACAACATATATTTCACACTACTACTGATTATATCAATGGTAACAATTCTAAGTTATTATTGGTATGATTATGATGAGGTAATAGCTGCTAAAGAAGGTATAAGACAACTGTTTTGAAAACAGAGTTGTTAATAAGTTATTAGAAAATAAAACTCGCGCAGGTTTGAAAAATTGAAAGTAACTCAACGAAATGGACGATAGCTCCTACGTTCGAATCTCGCTCAGCCCCCCTTCCTCTCATTGTTGTACTATAAACTTTGTAGAAAAATAAACAACGGTCCCAAGAGTTTATTTCTCTACCTTCTCGCCTTGTCATTTTCCTTATATTCCCCATACCTTTCATCTACCTTTCTCTCCGTGAAATACCTCGGTGTCCACTTCCCTTTCAACCGCGAGGAGGTAGTACGTAGATCTAGACTAGCCAAAGAAAGTTTTCACATATGGCACGATTTGTCTCCACCCAGTGGCAAAATCAAATTTTGAGAACGAAGAGGATGTTTCCTCTATGCCTCGACTGCCATCCTGTCAATTCCTTCAAAGTTCGACCCTAATCAAGGAACAATAGTTGGTTTTTGCCAATGAGACTCCCCTTTTTGCTCGGTTTACCAGCGGTGAGACTTTTCTCATTTCCTCCTAATTGTAATGAAGGATTAACACGAGATTAGGGTTCTTGAACTAAAACTAAATATGATCTTCTTATTCTTTATGTCTAACCCTAACATGTGACTTTGGTGCTCTCCATAAAGAAGCTTGCTCATTTTGTGAAAATTTCCTGCCACTCTGCAGCTTGCTGCGAGCTGAAGTCCCATTCTCATTCTCCATTACTTATGCAATCGGTGAGATTTATTCAATTTCCTTGTTGCCTGATTGATGGTCAGACGTTTGATGGCTAAAACTGAATATGGGATGGTTAATTGATATTGCTCTTTTTATATTTTTTAACCTTAAATTGAATTCTTATATTTGAGCTGAGCGGTCGGATGCTACTTTTGAATGTAGTAGTGGTAGTGTACGTGTTGGCGTAAATGTGTGTGTATGTCTCCATCTGTCTATGGTTTAATAGTTTGGCATCTGATTAGAAGATTTTGTACAGTTAGAATTTTTTTTAACTTCGCATGTTGCTGCTTATATATGGCTTATTTTCAACAAAAGTAGCACCGTTGCTAAGTAACAATTAAACTAGATATATAACAATATAACTAAGCTGAAAAAAGAAGAGACATTTTTTGCTCTAAACTCTAGCTTAATGGTTCCTCATTATTTGGTTCGGAGTCCTGCTAACGGACTGATCATCTTTCTAGAGCAGAAAGCTAGATTTCTGACCTAGCCACAACTTACTTTTGTCAAAGCCTTAATGTTCAATCGTTGTTAAGCTGGACTTTTTATAACAATATGACGAAAGATGGATAATTCTTAACACTCTGACCTAACTTGAATTTATAACACACTACTAACTTGAATTCACATTTACGTAGTAAGTCACTCACAATTGTTAGAATATTGCATTTGTTTAGTTATAATACATCCGTAATTTCTGGATGTATTTTTTGTCGACTAGGATGAAGGCCTTTTTTCCATTGTGGATGACATGGATGAAAAAATAATACCAATTAGGCTTGAAAAAAAATAAGATCATTCAATCATTGAGGAATTTGAAAGTAGACCACATTAGTGGATTTAGAGAGTTCTTTTTGGAGTCTCTTGGCTGGCACCATATCACTAGATATTTTGACAATTAGGCTTAATACTTTTTCATGTGTCTTTTTTTTCATACTTCCTTAGAAAATTGTACTGGATCCCATGCTTTCAAAAATTATCCTAGCTTCTGATGAACTAGGATGCTTAGAGGAGATACCGACCATAGTTCTTGTCTCTCTGTTCAGCTATCATTTTCACTTCAACTCTTCATTTATGAACCATGTTTATTTGATACACAGAAGATTTGTTTTAATCGAACAACTACTGCTGGAGGTTTGAGCTGTCTGTTTAGTCCAAGGTACCTAGTCATGTACTTAAATTTTGCTTATTCAGTGTCGTTACAGAACATCTATGCAACAACTTAAATCCACTTTTTCTACCTTCTGTGTGAGCTGAGTTGATTGTCATACCCCTAGTTGCAAACCATAAAACATGCACACATAGTTGTCTTCACTTAAATGTTCATCTATAGAGGTGGCCCACGTAATTTCGTTGTGCTAATCTATTACATTCAGTCTATATGAATCTCTCTCAGGGGAGCGCAAAGGGAGACAGATGAAGCACAACTGAGATTTTCTGGTGCTATGGTACACTTTTGTGAACTAAAATTTGTATGGCTTTGGATCTTTCTATAGTTTCTTGTTGGAAGTATATACCTTTGCTTTGGATCGTAGGTTGTTGTAGCTTGTTTACTTTTCATGGATAAATGAGCTTGCGTAAAATCTATGTGATTAGTTATTTAGGCGAAACATAAAGTTTCCTGTAAAAACTGGTAATAATTGAATGTGTTTGGGTACAATCGTTGTTGGAAACCGTAGAAACCTTGTTAAATCCACTTTAGTGAGTGCTAGCTTACATCACTTCAGTGAACAGACAAAATGTGGCTAAATGTTGCTCGAGAGTTGAGACTATTGGATTATTGTTTGTTTTAGTGTTTGTACAGTATTGATAGTTAAATATAGCGTTGTTGGGTTCATTTATGTAAGTTCGTAATGATAAACTTGGCAGTGTGACCATGTGACTGTCTTGAATGTATACAAGGGGTTTCGTAATGATACACATGTTTTTTTCATGACATTACAAAGTTGGTATTGTATTATGTGATAAAATTTATGAAGGAAATCATAGATCATTATAAACAAAGTACCATCCCATAGAGGTAAAATATTCTATATGTTACATGTTATAGGTTGAAGCATCTAATGGTTTATATGCTAATGAACTTATAGAATTGGTATTGTATTTTTAGTACTTTTGTGGATACAACGGTTGAGCATACAAGCAAGATGAGAGATTGATGTTATTCGAGAGGAGTGAGCATCTTATGTTCATAAACAATTAGATTCACACATGGAGAGTAACATTTACTACACATGGTTAGGGGTGGCAATTTTTACCCAACCCGATAACCCGACCCATACCCAACCCGAAAATAGCGGGTTTGGGTCACGATTATTGACCCATTTAATTATTGGGTCGGGTATGGGTTACCTATTAAATTTTTGGGTTGGGTATGGGTTCAAAGTCCGAACCCGTAGTCAACCGACCAGTTTATTTTATTTTATTAAAAATAATAATAAATAAATAATTAGATAAAAATATAAATATATTACTAAGTAAGTGCTAACCTACTATTAGATAATACATATTAGTAGTATCTTTTTGATGAGAGGTTGTTTATTTGATAATACTATTTGTTGTATTTTTTATAAAGCAAAAACGAGAGTATTCGTTATGTGGATTGTCAAAAGACAGTGTGTTGCTCTCTCCTCCACAGCTCCCACTGTGGTCCTATCTCTTCTGTACTCTGAAGATTTTTTTCTATGTTTTGATTCTATATTTTAAAGGAGAAAATACAGTTATATTTGGCTCAGACGTGTACACATCACCTTCTTCTGTTAAGTGCTACTGAGCACGATATGTATGTGGAAAAAGAAAAAAGACGGAGGATAATGAAAAACTCTGGAATATCTACCATACTGAATGTATGATTTCATTCATTTGTAACTCCGTTGAGCAATTATATAAAAATTTAATTCCAGGTCTTTTAAATTTTGCATAGCTTAATTATGTTGGGTTACACGGGTCGGGTATGGGTTAATCATTTTATATGGGTCGGTGTATGGGTTGATAATTTGTAACCCGATTATTATTGGGTCGGGTATGGGTCAATACAATTTTAATCGGGTTGGGTATGGGTGAGCTTCAACCCGACCCAATTAACCCGAATTGCCACCCCTACACATGGTGTGCATTTCATTATTGAGAAGAATAATGATATATGGATCATTTTTTTTATGTGGGTTGGAGATTTGTGAATGTTGCTAAATAGATTTGGAACTATGTATGTTGATTTGGAACTATGAATGTTGCTATGTTTATTTGGAACTTTAAGGGTTGTTGTGTGGGTTTGTGAATGTTATTTTGCATTTACATGATAAGTATATGAATGTGTCTATTTGAAAATCATATCAGTTTAAACAAATGTTAAATTAACAGTTGTGTATAGTAAAAAATGTATTAAAAAAGGACTACAAACAACTGGTAAAAACAATTGTCAAATGTAGGAAAATTGTTGTAGAAGTGTTTCAAAGACTACTGCTTATTAACAGTTGTAAAAAACTAGGGAAACCTAGAAAAAAGGTATCAAAGAAAAATGTTTAATAGCAGTTGTCTAATGCAATGACTGCCTAAGACAATTGATTCTGTTACAACTGTTAGTAACAGTTATCTATGACATTTTTAATAGTTGTCTAAGACATTTTTTTTATAGTAGTGTCAATTGTATTGGTATATATAGGGTATAACCCAGAGGAAATAACAACCAGTATTTCCATAATTTGTTTTTTTCTTAGGCTTATTTTTGTGATGTTAATACATTCAACATTTCAATCATTACTCGTCTCAATGTGATACCCATTCTGAAATATATCAATTAAACTCAACATGTTTCTTTGAGACGTGCTTGAAAACAATGCATTTTCAATGCATATTTTTGTCCCCTTAGATAATATAATAGTATTAGCTTTGCCAATCCCTTCAATAATACTTGTACTACCAAATATTGTAGTAACTTTTCCACATAATTTTCAAGTAAGAAAAAATATTTCTTATGCTTATGAATTATGTGTAGCGGCATTGTCAATAAGAGATACGTCTTCACCGTCCATCAATGATTTTCTTCAATGAGGATTATTCTTCATAAAGTAAAAATAAAATAATAATACATGCAGTAATATGTATGGAAAATTCTTCCATAAACATTAAAACTAATAGCAAATCTTGATCCAAAGAAAAAATAAAACAAAAACAATTGGAAGTATGATCCAAGCTCCTGAAAACTAACAAACAATAGTGGTAAACAAAAATGTTCGAAATAGTCTAAAGAGAAGTAACTCTAAATTTGATTCTTTTCATCAATCAAGCCATCAAGGCTCATGCTAGGAGTATAGAAAGCAAATCAACCAATCAAGGTATGTGAAATTTGGTTAGAGATATCCAGTGTAAAATATGTCTCCACATGTTCTATTGTCTTTTTTTTTTCTTTAAGGAAGCTTGGTAAAGACAACACGGTGTACTTGTGTGACAATTCTTAGCCCAAATGTTTTTGTCCTCACATCGGTGGCATCCACTTTCTTCTTATAATGCCCATCTTCTGTTTTCACTCTTTGATAGGGAGATACATTTCGGACATAGTCATCACAATAGTGTACATTACTCTTCACACGTCCATACGCACGACCTCGTCCATGTCCATGTCCATATCCACCTCTATGACCACAACCGTGATCAATATTTGAGCCATTTATTGCATTCACTTCAGGCAATGTTGTGGAATCAGTTGAACATATTCGCTGATTTTTCATCAATAGCTGATTGTTCTACTCAACTACTAGTAAACATGCAATTAAATCACAGTATTTTTCATAACCTTTTTCATGATATTGTTGTTGTAATGGAACATTTGAGGCGTGAAATGTAGAGTGTCTTCTCGAGCATGTCTTTATTGTTGACTTCCTCTTCACATACTTTCATTTGAGTGGTGATTATAAATAATGTTGAATTGTACTCTACAACTCTTGCAGCCTTAAATGCATCCATTTGTAGCGAGCTTTAGGAAGTAGAACCATTTTTTCATGGCCATGTCTATCTTCCAAAGATTTCCACAAAACGAGTGAATTTTTCTTTGTTAATACTCACATTTCAAGCCTTCATTCAAGTGTCGGCGAAGAAAAAATCAAAGCCTTAGCCTTCTTTTGAAGGAACTTGCATTTTTCACCCTTAATAGCATATTGGAGACCATTTGCAGCAAAATATATCTCAGCATCCAAATACCCATGACAAATAGTTCATCCTAGTGATGCACAAAGTCGTGAATTCATGTTTGGCAATGTTGACCATTCTTACAATCTGTCATAAAATAGACGGATATTAGAAATGATCATACATGTATCTTTTTTACGACATCACATTTATATAGAATAAAAAACGTTCCCGCGTAATGCCGTTAACAGACACAATGCCCTATATGGTGGTGTAAGTATTATGAATAATAAAAAATGAACAATGTATATATCGATTCAAAATAAATGATTATATTAAATATTCAACAACAAACAAAATTTGGCATGATGCCTCACCTGATAAGTATTTATGGCATGATGTTTCATGTGAAATAAATATTTGACACGATGCCTAATGTGAAATATATATATATATATATAAATGAAATGTGAAATAAATAAATCAAACACCGCAGAATAAATGAAATAACTAACAGTACAAAAATCTGACACGATGCTTGACGTGATAGGTGTTTTTGGTAAGATGCCTCACATGAAGTTAGTATTTGACACAATGCCTCACGTGAAATTAATATATATAAATGCGAAACAGAATAAATCAAACAACATGAAATAAATGAAATAAGTAACAATAAATAATTTTAGCACAATGCCTCACGTGATATTTATTTCTGGCACGATACCTCACGTGTTATTAGTTCTTGGCACAATGCCTCACTAAGGATGGAAATTCTTGACGGGTGCCCGTTTCACCCGATCATCCGACCTACCAAAACGGGTGAAAATCATGTAAAAAACTGGTGCAAAATGAGTGACGGGTATAACAAGTGCGGGTGTGGGTTGGGTGATGGGTGAACGTTTTCCACCCGCTACCCGACCCGTTCACCCGCTTATATTATAATAGTAAAAAGAAAACAATACAAGCAACATACATGCTCTCCACCTCAGTTCATTCTCTTCACTCACTGTAATTTTGCAACCCTAATTGGCGAACAAGGAACACTCTCCACTCATGATAATGCTCTACTCTATTGTTCATTCTCTTCACTCACACTAATTTAGCAACCCTAACTGGCAAACAAGGAACACTCTTCACTCACGGTAATGCTCTACCTCTGTTCATTCTCTTCACTCACAGTTATTTTGCAACCCTAACTGGTGAACAAAGTACACTCTTTACTCATGGTAATGCTCCGTGAAATACCCCTAAGGTTCATAGAGTTTAATTAAGGATGATCATTGGATTATAGAGGCTAATGAGCCCTAAAAGGATTAAGGAATTATATAACCTCCAAATGTATTCATATAAAGAAATATATATAGTTCAAAATGGTATCGACCTTACATAAAATGTTGGACTAAAGTAGGAGTAATTATAAGGAGATCCCAACTAATGAAGTTGGTGTAACTTTAAGATGTCATTACATGAATTAAGAGCACAAATGACATGAGTGAAGCAAAGAACATACTTTAACTAGTCATAATGAATAGTAAGTATACCAATTACACAAAAACACGAATAAATACACTTTAAGACAAAGTAATCAAGTTGGTTACAATCAAACACATGAAATAAGTCCTAATGTACAACATATAAGTTCATAATATTATAAGGCACCTTATAGTATGATTAACCACAAA